>JBBPBX010085131.1:0-15152 GCA_038048925.1 Garcialebias charrua
GGCAGAGGGTACATGGAGATGTAGCGAAGAGGAGGATCTGAGAGAGGGTGATGGGATGGATATTTGTAGGAGGTCAGATAGATAAGGAGGGGCAAGGTTGTGGATAGCTTTGAACGTATGTGGAACGTAACGTTTGTGTGCACATACTTTGTTTGGCATTCTGCTGCATTACTACTTTTAGTTCTCTCTGTCCCACCCACATTCACACAATGTAGGACAGCAAGGATTGGAGGAATAAATAGAGCAGGAAGAAGTGAAATGAACAATTCTGGTTTAGTAACTTCAACTCCAACTCCATAGCAGTGCATAGATAGTGGAGCAATAGGCCCTCGTTACTCTTCGAGTTGTCAACATGCATCTAATCCACCAGTTTTAGACTGTTACACATGAGTCGATATACAATTTGAGGCAGGTTGATAGATAGCATTGGAGTGATTGATTTTGACCTTTTAGTTGACAGCTCCTGCTGTACACATTCTCCACAAAATAATGAAAAGTGTTGGAATCCTTATATCTTTAGCTCCTGCCTCTTTTCTTCTCCTAAATAAGTGCTGCTTGTTAATCCCTCTCATATGTCTGGCTGTTGGTCTGCTCTTTTGACTTTATCTCCAGGAGCAGAGGGAGGAAAAAAACCTCAGGGTGGTGATACTGGTCATATCGATTTGTGCAAACATGACACAGACAAACACACGCACACAGATATGAACTCACATTTGTGATAGCACTGCTAAGCAATACTCAAAGTAGAATGTTATCCAACACTGCTTCTACCTGTTGATTTGCAATGTAATTTAGTGGTGTTTGCCAAAAAGTAAAAAGGATGTTAGGATTCCAGCATGCCACCCACCCATTTTTTTACCTTAGTTCCTCTTTCCTCTAGGTGGAGCTGAGGGCTGGCTGAATCTTTGCTGGCACTTCCAAACACCAGATCACTTCATGATATACCGTACAGTAGTCATTGCATCCCAGGTTCATTATCTCATCTACATAGTACTAAAAATGAGTAAAGACCATAATCCAGCACCTGATAAAGCTGTCAGCTTAGTGATCTTCTACATTCCATATTTGAACCTTTGATTATCTACAGTAATTGTTATTAGACTAATGGTCAGCAGTGAGCAGGCTTAGAGCTACTGGACCCATCATCCATCGTTACCTGAAATCCTGTTTTACCCATGCGTTTTTCACTTTTAGTGCACATGAATGTAGGGGTGGCACCACCTAGTGGGCATCCCTTGTCTGTGCACCCTTGTGTTGTCTCATTTTGTCTAGATTGAATTCCACCTTGTGTTCCCAGCTGTTTGTAATTGTGCCTTGTGTTGTCTGTGTATATAAGTCTGTCTGTGAGTCTTGTCCTTTGTCGCGTCGTCATTAGGTATTGCCTTGTCCTGTCTGATCCTGCCTCGAACCAGTCCTGATCCTGTTTTTTGGGAGTTTATGCTGCCACGCCAGCCCTTTAATTTATTATTATTAAAAGTATTTATTTTTTATAAATCCTTGCGTCCGACTCTTGCCTGCATTATTGGGTTCACTCCTGTCCTGTCCTGCCTGAAATCCTGACAATGACAAATGGACTGATAAATCACACCTGTTGTTTTTTTTTAATCAGTTATATATGTCCCTCCATTGATTGCTTTTTGAAAGTTTCTTGAAAATATGTGCAGTGGTTGGTGAGATAGTTTTTGAACAGAGAAGCAGGGTTACCATAACATGCCATTCCATTTTATGTATAGAGCACTTAAAACATGAACAAGGCCAAACCAATGTGCTGTACAGAAAAAAAAACAAGAAAAAAAAATAGCAAAGCACACAGCAAAAATAAAATAAAGTAAAATAAAAAATATAGATAGGAATAGCAGAAGATAATGGCTTCATGGCTACACAGTATTATACAGACAGGTTCATCAAAAAGGCGTTCAATTCAAGATCAACTGGACTTTATTTAACTATTATTATTGGACTTTATTTAGGTTAAAAACAGATCATACAGTGTTAAAAGCTAGGAAATGTAGTGGGTTTTTAAACATGACTTGAAACTGTGAGGGAGGGGGCCTGCCTGACATGCAGGGGTAACTCGTTCCACAGTCTTGGGCCTGCGGCAGAGAAGGTCCTGTCACCTCTGAGCTTAATGCCCCTTTTCCACTACCGGCCCAGAGCGGCCCAGTCTGGTCCGGTCTGGTCCAGTTAGGATCGGCTCACATGCACGGTTTTGTCTCCATTCACTATCTGCAGCCCTTCTGTGGGCGGGGTGTAGAATCTCACTCGTCCTACCACGTGGTGGCGGTAGTGTTACCTCAAGCTATTTACTAGCCACCACTAAACGTTAGAAGAAGAACACCCTGCAGAACCTTGTCTCACCACCTGTTGGCGGTAATGTCCCTTGAGCTATTTAATGCTCTGATCTTACTTTATAGACTTTTCAGCTTGTTTTAAACCCCTGTGTTTTCCATTTTGTTTCTTTATAATAAAGATTATTCTCATATATGCACAAGGTTCCTGTTAACATTGCTTAACACATTGATCACACTGCCCTGTAATCAGTTAAACTATTTTTACAGTAAGGTAATATTAAATGTTTGTATTTCATTAAATTTAAACGGTAATATTTTGTCAGGGCTAATTCAAAGTCAAATGCAAATGGATAATTTGGTTTAAACTGTCCCATAAACATTAAAAGCATGTTTCTTTAAACGTAAAAACAAAGTATTAATAATTAAATGTTTGTTGATCAGGAAACTCGTTTGGGCATCCAAGAACAGCTTCATCGGGGTTGACGGCGACGTCTGTGCATCCTTGGAAAAGCTGCTGCACCCACAACCCGACATCAGGATGGATGGATGGATGGATGGATGGATGGGTTCATGTTGACATCTGTGCATCCTGGCAAAAGCTGCTGCACTACTCATGACACGACAACAGGAAGGATGGATGGATGGATGGCTGTTCAAATCTAATAATCTTTTTCTTATGATTCTTTAAAGGTCAAATGCAAATGGAAAATATTGAATGGTAAATGGAGCTTATTTATATAGCGCTTTCCAGCCCCCTGTGAGGAGCCCCAAAGCGCTTTACAATACCAGCCATCCACCCATTCATTCAGACATTCATACACCGGTAGTGGTAGCCTGCCTTGCAAGGCGCCATCCAGACCTACCGGGAGCAACTCGGGGTTAAGTGTCTTGCCCAGGGACACACAACACATGGTGGGCGGATGCGGGATTCGAACCTCCAACCTTCCGATCAGGGGTCGACTGCCATTACCACTACACCACGGTCGCCCACAATAATATTGTGTAATATTCTTAACTTCCAGTATGTTTTTAAACAAACACTATACTGTACACACTTAACATTGTAAAATATGTTTAGGAAATTATTGTTCAATGACACCACTTAAGAAATAAAATGTTTATTATGAAAACTAAGAAGTGAAAAAAGCACAAAAATAAATACTGCATCCACCTAAATGATTTTTTTCCTGTTGTCTCATGTGCTTCCTCCAGAAGACACAAGTTGATAAATTCTGGTGTTGACTTCTTCGTCTTAACTGTAAAAAAAAAGAAAAACATGGTTACCGGTAATTCAGTCTAGAAACTGTTTTATATGTAGATATCTTTTATAAGATATATGTAAGATATATATACATATATCAAATATCTCAGAAACCACAAAGCAGATATTTTTCAAACCAACACAGTGTAATCACTACATGTTTATGTGCATACTGTAAGCTGTTGGAGTTATTTGAATTAAAATTCGATTTTTTAATAATTTATTTTCGAAGCACATGTGATAGGTTTGGAATTAGTCAAAACAAATCAATTTAAATCCAGATTTGACCACAACGTGACATTATTAAGGACTTGTTAACCTGAGGAACCCTCGTGGTATAAAGCAGCTATGAAATATATTTTTTAAGCTTTTATTTAGCTACATTTAAAACAAAGAACGCCGATCGACCCCACCCGCGCGTGCATGTGATGTGCATGTGTCGACCTACTTTGTTAAATCCAGCTGATTTGACCACAACGTGAAATTATTAAGGAACTGTTAAGCTCAAGCACCCTCTTGATATAACGTCAGCTATGAACTATATTTTTTAAAGCGTTTATTTAGCTACATTATAGAAATAAAGACGGCTCACGTGCGCGCGCGGGCGCGCGCGTGCACGTGGCGAAACTACTTTTTTAAATCCTGCCGTTTTGACAACAACGTGGAATTATTAAGGAATAGTTCGGCTTAAGACACATGTGTGCTGTAATTTTTAATACAAATAATTGTTTTTACCATGTTAATCTTGTAAAGTCCTTCGGTGTTTGCTCCCTCACGGCAGCCACTTCCTCAAACTCAGTCCAGCCTCCTCCTCACGGTTCGGGGCCAGCCGGCCTCGGACCTGCTCTGAGATGAGTCCGGAATCTTGGCGCGGCGCCGCGCATCTGTTAGGTGGAAATGCTCTCCAACGCGCGCTTGGCACGCAAATATGACGTCACATCCGAGCCGGGCCACCAAGTGGAAAAGGGGCATAAGACGGGTTCCTGGAACTGAGAGAAGCAACTGGTCTGCTGACCTCAAAGAATGCGGTGGGACCTTGTTATAGGCCTTGTTATACTTGGCCCGTCGGCCCGTCGGATGTCTTTTACCCCCCGTTGAGTGAGCAAACATTGCGCAACTTTTGGCCGCACACCCGCTGTGATCCCCCGGTGCATAGGCGTCGTGTACATAGCCCCCAAACAGAACTCTCGAAGCCGACGATGCGGCTCGCAGCGTGTGATTGGTTCAAAGTTTGTGGGCGTTTTTTGTTTGGATGTCCATATATGGTCTATGACACCGCAGCACGTGACACCGCAGCACGTGACCCCGCAGCACGTGACCCCGCCACTGTTTTAGATACCGGTAGTTTTTTTTCCTTTGACAAACAAACATGGATAGTTTTGAAGAGAAGCTCGCCGAGGAGGTCCGGAAGTACAGCCACCTGTATGACTCATCTACTGCGGAGTACAAGGATTGCCAAATGGCAAAAAATTCATGGAGGGAGATTGCGCAGACGTTGCAAACCGAGGAGGCTGTCTGCCGCAAACAGTGGCGGAATCTCCGTGACCGGTTTGTAAAGGCCAAAAAGAGAATGCAGGTCCGGAGCGGGGATCCTGGCGGGAAAACAGTTCCTCCATTATACCTGTATTTGCAGTGGCTGGACACGTACATTAAAACCCGGGGGACGACTACAAACTTTACAACAGACGACATAACGGACTCACAAATCGAGGTAATGGAGCCTATCATTATATTAAATCCGTTAGTGCTGATAAAACAATCACGCTAGTCTACATTTTAGAAGCTTAAATATAAATCAAAGCACACGAGTGGTGAACGTTAAATAGAGTGTGACAACTGTAAGCTTTATTCTTATTTCTGCTACCTTTCATTTTTTTATATTTTGTACGTTATCATTCATGGGGTTGTCTTGTATGGGTTTTTTTTTTAATTAAAAAATGAAAATAAATTATAAACATAAACAGTAATTATAATAATTCAATAATCAATTCATTTTAAGAGCTTCAGTGATTATGCTGAAGGTCACATTTAAGGAAAAACATATCTATAACTACAAATGTATTGATTGTCTTATACCTTACTTTATGGAATTGTAACAATGTCACTAAAAAGAATGCATGAATGCTGTGTACAGTACTTAATTTTTTTATGTTAATGCCATTAACTAATTTCTTCATTTTCTCCGTGTGCTTTGTTTAGAGCTCGTCCATGGTGGAAACCACAGTAGACGATGCCAGCCTCTCCGAGAGTTTTGCCGCCTACCCATCCTGCTCCAGCACCCCGGGCCCCTCTGCACAACAGGCCCTGCAGCCAGACCACGTCACAGCGACCACGTCAACCCCACAACCAGGCCAAGCTCCGAGGGGCACAAAGAGGAATCGCAACCTGGTGTCTCAGTATGAGGCCATCGCTGCAGTCATGGAGCGAAAGAAGGCAGAGAGAGCTGAAGAACGTGCTGCAGCACGTGCTGAGATTCTTCAGACAATGAGACCACACGCTGCATACTTTGAACATTTTGAGAGGTTCATGGACACCTTGTCACCTGCTGATGTAAACCAATACAAACTTGAACTTGAGAGTACAACTGTCAGATTTCGGGTGAAACTTGCTGATGAGGCTGCACAATAAAACATATAGTACATGTCTGTCCATGCATTCACCACAACATTAATAAAAGCATGATTTTCGTTGAAGCTACAGTAGTTTTCTGTGTTGTTATCCTCAGCAGAGTGTGAAAAGGTTCCACCTGAAACACACCTTACATACCTTAAATACCTGCCTGATTGTCCTAACTTCATTGCTGTCCTAATGTCGCATTTACATTTTAATGATGAAAATATATATGTAGTATTTATATATATATAGTAGTATATATATATAGTAGTATATATATATAGTAGTATATATATATAGTATATGCTGTTCTACTTTTTCCTAATCAGTTCTCACTTCGACATGTGTATTTTCCCTCATCTTCCTTTTTGTGGTTTTCAGTTTTTATTACTTTTTATTTGAAGTGTTGTGCCACCTCATGTCTTCATGATGATGATGATCCTGCATGACCCAGAGCACCTGTTCTTTTTTTCATGTTCTGTCTTCTTCTTCTGAATGGGTGTTCTGAACTGTAATTTCATTTTGCTCTGTACAAAGACAATAAAGGTGTATCTAATCTAATCAAACTTTTGTGCTGCATTGGTTGTGAGTGTATTTTGGAAAACAAAACAAGTCAGGTAACAGTTTTTGGTTTTTAATCTGATTAAGTCATAATGATGATTATGTGACACAACTGGCTGAACAGGAGCTTCTGAGAACACTTTTGTATTCTATAAAGACAAACAACCGTACACCTCTGCTATGCCCATTGTTAAAACACCTGTTTATCTGACATTTTATTAATCCTGCTTAAACACAACTTTGTTAAGTGTGTTTGGCTTCATCAATGTTGGGATGGCAGACAGCTTATTTTCCAATATTCACATTTCATCAGTCACTGAAAGATCAGAATCATAAAAAAGCACACGGCTGTATTACAACTTTGAGAAAAACAACAGCAAACAGCTGAGTCTATTGGAGACGGCCCCGATGGATGATGTCGTCTTGCCATGGCACATTTCCTGCAGGTGACCGGAAATAATCTGCAAAATCTTCTCGGACATCTAGCGCCCTTCTTGAAGCACGAGCAGCAGACATCCTTCCAGGTTGCTGAAGATTGTTGTCTCCCTGCACTAGTGCTCTCCAGGCTCCATTCTGACTTTCTTCTGTTGCGGTGGCTGAGTCCACAAAGTTGGGTGGGATGTACCTGCCTGTCGGTGCAGCATCAGCATCTGAACTTGTCAAGAAATTATGCAGGCACACACAGGCCTGGACCATGTCTCCAGCCTTGTCTGGAGAGCACTCAATTGGCCTTCCAAGGATCCTCCACCTGGCTGCCAAGATCCCAAATGCATTTTCGATCACTCTTCTGGCACGGCTGTGACGGTAGTTGTAAGTTAGCTCCCTGTCTGTGAGGCAGCGATCTGCATAGTGAAAGACAAAAACAAAACAAAGGCTTTTCTGTATTAAATGTGATTATAGAAATTGAAAATAATATACAGTACTCCATAGTCAAGACTGTTGCTTTCACTTACAGTAATATGTTTCATAAAATTACAAAATAAAGTGCAAATATAACATCAGTACTGACATTAATTACATTGCATCTTACCTCCATATGGGCGTACAGAGCATACAGTAGCCTTCCCCAGCTTATAACTGGCAGCGATGGCAGTGAATGAGCACCCAGAAGCCAGGACCCGCAGCGCCACAGCCAGTCTCTCCGGGGCAGAGACCGGTGCGCTGTGCGTCGGTGCGTGCTGCAGGTGAGGGGAGATCCGGTGGGCAAGTTCATCAAAACGAGCAGCGGACATTCGAAAATATGAAAAGTGTGTCTCGTCATCCATCTCCCGCATCTGCTGAACCAACAAGCTAAACTCGCCTTGTGTAGATCTGGTCCTGTTCAGCGGGCGAACGTGCCAACGCCGTTCGCGTCGTATTTCCATGTTCGCGGTCAATAACATTAATATAAGGTCATTTTCTTCATCCTCGTCCTCCGACTCGTCATCCAACCTGAGAAGCATCTCTTTTGCCGCCTGCGAATACATTTTCTTCGTAGTGAACTGTTGAAATTACTTCCTCTTTCCGGCAACAGCCAACGTGCGTGTGACGTATGCAGTGTGAGTGCGCGTGACGTATGCAGTGGGAGGGAAGAGGGAGGGATTATCCCCACGTCTTAAAGAGGTATAAACACTCATGCGGTCGGTGACACACGTCAGCGCTGGGTTCTGAAGGGATTTCTCATGAGGTGTTCGAATGACCAGTCTCTCTTAGGAAAATGATGAAGATTTATTGACAGAAACACAGGTTTACAGGTTAACAGAGTTACAACATAATTAAGCAATTCTTTGTGCACAGAGAATTGTGAGCATTTTGACAGACCTTTCCTCGGCGAAGTCCCTCAAAGAATGCTGACGATATCTGAGATGTTTTGGAGTATGAAGCTGCCGTTTGAGCTTCTCTGGTCTCTGATTGGCTCAGAGCACTGATAAGGCGTCCTGGAGCCTTTCGTGCTTGTCAGTTCTATGACCTTGTAAATTTATAGCTTTGGTGAGAAGTCTCTCGAAACTGTGTTCTTTGTTCTGCTTATCTGCTCAGTAAGAGAGTTTTAGAAATGTACCATTAGATGTGTCCTATGCCCAAGTAACAGAAGAACGTTCTAAGAACGTTCTGAGAACGTTAGTTTTAGGTTACGGGAACGTTCCCTCCTAACGTTCTGAGAACGTTCTGGTGTGGAGTTTTCTCGTGGTTCTCTGAACGTTAGGTGAGAACGTTCTCAGAACGTTCTGAGAACGTTATTTTTAGGTTACGGGAACGTTCCCGTAACCTAAAAATAACGTTCTCAGAACGTTCTGAGAACGTTATTTTTAGGTTACGGGAACGTTCCCTCCTAACGTTCTGAGAACGTTCTGGTGTGGAGTTTTCTCGTGGTTCTCAGAACGTTAGGTGAGAACGTTCTGCTAGAACTTTCCTAGAACATTCCATAAATTTTATTATTATATGGATTCATACATTTAGTGCAAATTATGAACAATCAAAATAGATTCAAAGTTATTTATTCATCTACTGAGCAATTTTTTTAAACCTCCCAGAGAGAACAATTACTAAGCTAAAGTAACAATGTGCATAGAACAAAATACAAAGTGCTGCAAAAAAGTGCTCATCCCTCAGTCATACAAAACAGTCTAAATAATACTGTAAGTGGGGCACAAAGTCCCTGGCCAATGAAGGATTCAAAGTCAAAGTGAAAGTCAACTTTATTGTCAGGATTGAAATTGCGTTTCAGTCCCTTGGTGCAACAGTAACATTTAATAAACATAAAATAGTAAAAGTGCAACACTTTCCTGAGTTTTTTCATAATAGTATAAAAGTATGAAAATTTAAACCAACACTGAAACACCAAACACCCCTAAAACACCAAACACCCAATGAACATAAGCATAAAATGAAATAATAAAATTGTAATACTGCATAGTAGTATAAAAAGTATACTGAGTTTTTTCATAATAGTATAAAAGTATGAAAATTTACAACACTGAAACACCAAACACCCCTAAAACACCAAACACCCAATGAACATAAGCATAAAATGAAATAATAAAATTGTAATACTGCATAGTAGTATAAAAAGTATACTGAGTTTTTTCACAATAGTATAAAAGTATAAAAATTTACACCAACACTGAAACACCAAACACCCCTAAAACACCAAACACCCAATGAACATAAGCATAAAATGAAATAATAAAATTGTAATACTGCATAGTAGTATAAAAAGTTTACTGTTTTTTCACAATAGTATAAAAGTATGAAAATTTACAACACTGAAACACCAAACACCCAATGAACATAAGCATAAAATGAAATAATAAAATTGTAATACTGCATAGTAGTATAAAAAGTATACTGAGTTTTTTCACAATAGTATAAAAGTATGAAAATTTACAACACTGAAACACCAAACACCCCTAAAACACCAAACACCCAATGAACATAAGCATAAAATGAAATAATAAAATTGTAATACTGCATAGTAGTATAAAAAGTATACAGTATGGATCAGTAGTAGTGTGGATAAAAGTAGTGTAAATGTAAACAGTAGTAATAAATGTAAAGCAGTAGTAATAAATGTAAACCGTATTAATAAATGTAAACATTGAATGTAAACAGTAGTATGTAAACAGTATAGGCAGTGACGTAATACAAACAGTGCAAATATGAGAAGTAGTGCAAACTGAATGAGCACATGACCGAGAGTTTAGTGAATAAATCCCGTTTGATGACACAGAGTCCAGTGTTTAAAAACTTTGTGTTGTGTGGTAATGTGTGTGAAAGTTTTTTGCGTTAAGGCAGTTCAAATGGGAGGGGGGGATCAGAGCAGGCAGTGTTTATCATCCTGACTGCCTGATGAACAGAGCTGTCTCTCAGTCTGCTGGTTCGAGCCTGGAGACTCCTCAGTCTCCTCCCGTATAGTGCAACAAGGTTCGAGCCTTGAGACTCCTCAGTCTCCTCCCGTATAGTGCAACAAACTTGAGTTTTGGCAGGGGATGTTTTTTGTGAGGAGACTGGGGCAGGGTCAACACTTGCTGGGGCAGCAACTGGGGTGCAGCAGATAACATCTTCATGGCTTGTGACCACCAGGGATAAGTCATCCATAGCGGGAGGATCAGTAGGCACGTTGTCGGTCTTTCCCTCAACTTGATCACACTAAAAGGAGGGAAACAGTACAAAAGGTTATAATCCCATGCATGGGTTAAAATTAAAATAAATAAATAAATAATACACAAAACTACCCCCCAGAAAATAACTTTTTGTCAGTTTTGTCAACTTGTTGAAATGTTAAGAAAAACTGATAATGATGCATCCATCATTAGTGTATTATCAGTTTTTCAGATTGACAGATTTAATTATTGACCTTTATTTAACCAGACAAACTAATTATTAAAACCAATTTCTAACACTTAGAAATAAAAGTTAAATTGTTAATGCTGTGGATTGCGCCTTTAGATCCATAATTTATTTCATGAAGTTCACACAGCTGACTAGAATGAACTCAAAAAAATATTAATTTGAGTATTCAATTGATATTTTATTTGCCTAAATAAATAGTTGAAAAATGAAATAGATAATAAATATTTAATTCACACCTGTTCAGCACCTTCATCACTCATCGGACAGAACTATGCAAGCATTACTCTGAAACTAGTAAGTTACAGAAATTGGTCAATCAAACATTTAAATTATAACTCAGAAATTTCTGAATTCAGTTATAAATCAGATGTCATATATTATGTAAATAAATAATTACATGACCTGAAAACATCTAAATAATCTTTTTGAATAAAATGTCTTTTAAAAAAGAAATCTGTCTAACAAATAAACATTTGTATGTTTTAAGTTATTTTGCTCTGTGCAAAAGATAGATATTTGCTGAGTGTGGAAAGCTGGTTTAACCAAGGCTGAAGATGCAGAAGACCAAACTACAGGAGCTGTTCATCTGAGGTAGATGTGTAGTCTAAAAGACATTTAACCATGAAATATTCAGTTTGCGATGTTTATATGACATACACCCAGCCCCTCGGTCACTTAGGTAGTTTACAAAATTACAAAACCAACAACTGACCCTGTCACAGGAGACAGCTGGGCTGGCCATATAACAGTGGCAATGACAAGGAAAGTGCCAAGTCACATGTTGTGAACACAGGGCAGCCATCCTTAAAAAACAACAACAACCTACCTTGCTACTCAAGATCGCCTTCGTCTTCATAACTGTCCAGCTGTCTATTTGGGGCAGCATTTTTTGCACTCTGTAATAGAATAATGTCAAAAGTAATTAATATTTCACATGGTAAAATTCAAATTTATGAATTTTTTTGTTTTAACTTAACTTATCATTCTTGGACTTAAGCCGGTGTTTTGAGCCTCCGTCACGGTAAGGGGCAAGCTTCAGAATTTCAGCCAACTCTTCATTGACCTCATCTTTAGTTGCCCTTTTGTAGACCTTCAAGCATGCTTCTGTAATAGCAAGCACACATAGACAACTATAGTGTGGGCTTTTAAATTTCAGACAAAGAATGATCATTCTGTAAACCATTGCAAACTTACTAATTATCACTCTATAAATGGGCAGGGACGTGAAGGATTTCTTGCCCTTTTTCCCATGCAGACCGTACAGCTCCCATACTCTGTTTTGGCACACTTCCCTCAACATGGACCGGACTCCAATTGTAAGGTCACGGCCACCAATGCAGCCCAGTGCTGTCACCTAAATGAAAAATAAAAATTCCCATATCAACATTCCTACAAATAATTATATCACTTTATGAAAATAAACAGAGAATTTAGTTACCAGCTGCTCTCTGAAGACTTCTTCACCTTTAATCTTTTCACAAAGTGCATCCATCTCTTCAGGTGTTTTAACAGGTTCTGGAATCAGTTCTTTGATGTCAAAAACCTTTTTCCCACCAGAATTCTTCGCTGCCAGACCTCGCAAGATATTCAGCATCTCTAACTGGTTCCCTTTCATGCTTTCAACATTCATGTTCAGCTGGAAGACTAAAACCAAAGAAGGTTAATACCTGATACAATAAAACATTTTTATGAACTACTAGTACTGAGCTATAAGGCCAATAAAAATAACCTTGACTTTCAAGAGATTTCAATCTCGCTTCAGTAGCAGCAGGAGTGCATTCTGCTTGTTGAGTGTGAGCAGCCAATGTAGTTCTGATGAATGAACCAGACTGGTGAGATTTGGGTGTGTTCATGCTTAATGAAGACACTGGGATGGGTGAGTTGTTGGACTGGCGTGAGCTGGGTGTGGCCAGTGGTGCTGGTTGTACATCCCTGTTTTGATTACTGATTACTGAGTGCTTAGACTGGCGCAAGTTGGGTATCTCCAAGTTTGGGGGACTTGGCAATGGTGGTGGACTGTCCTGACTGTACTGTTGTTCATGCCTCACACGTTTTCCATGGATAGTAACTGGCCGTGCCTCCTCCTCATCTGAATAAATAAACAGACTTTTATGTAGAGACACATATACTAAAATTCTTTACTTGTGAAGACTTGTTTCAAAAAGTACAATTATAAGTGTAATTTTAAATACCCACCATCACCATCAAACATGTTTTCCTCCTTATCTGTTTCACATCTAAAACGTTTAGGCATGACCCGTTTCCGCTTGCTTGGCAGCTCAGCGTCTGATTCTGGATTTGAAAAGATCGATGCCTGCTTCTCATATTGCAAGGCCTTCTGCCAGTCTTCTGGAAAAGCCCAAATTTGAAATGTTCAAATTACCATCTTACATAATCAGTCAATTTTTGTTTCTTGAAACTACTACTACTACTACTATGATGTACTTTTCCTTACCAGTCAGTGTTTTTGGGAATATTCTCACGTGAAGTTTATGCCACTGTTCCTTGTCTGGCAACTCAGCTTTCTTGATCCGTGAATGACTTGGTTTGCATTCTGGCCAGTAGCAGAAGTGACCCTGTGAAAAACATATTATACACGTACCATTAATACATAGAATATTTGATGGTTTTCTGACATTTAGCCAAAAATTGAGATTATTGAAATTATTTAACCTCATCATCCTGTCCTATCCATACTTTTGGTACAGTCGATACTGACCCTTCACCCAGAAATTCCACTACAACATACTCAGCTCTGCCGTCATCCATCTGTAAAAAGATCAGCATTCAGTTTAAGGGCAAATGCAAAAAATATTGAATACACAGACTAAAAGTGAAAACTTACTACAGGTATGACTATGTTTATGTCTCTATTCATAGGTCATGCAGTATGCCCATGAATATGATGTGGCCAGTGTTGTCTTCAACCAATCTGATGGCACTGTTTGTGAGGCTCTGTTCTGGAAGCATCTTCATATGGGCATTCCTTCTATGAACTCTATACATTTGAAGTAGCCGCGAGTCACAGGGTTTGGTGAATAAAGCTTCACCATGTTCGTAGACTCTGCACAGATAGTTGTTCTTTTCAGTACCAGTTACTTGAGTTGCTTCACAACATGAATGAGCATCCAATATAAAAGCATTGTTTGGTGGCGTAGTTGAGACCTTGTGGCTCTCCTTCAGACTTTGCTCTATGTGCCTTCTTCTTTCACTGAGTCTCTTAATAACTTGCACCAGTGGATTATTTCCTGATCTAACAGATTTCTTAAGCTTTTGCATGTAGTTCTCAAAGGGGAATGCTGAACACGCATCCAGGGATCCATGGTCCTTCACTTCATCTGCTAAGTGAAGCATAGCATGCACATTGTACCGTACACTAAAAACTCTTTTCCATACAGATTACGGGCCTGGGTAACAAAGTGTTCCAGAAGTTTATGTGCATAGTCTCTGTGATTTTCCGAGAGTTTTGGAGACACAAGTATTGACAATGCAACACTCAGTGTCATAAAATTGTCATAAAGATCTGGCCTAAGAATATTTTGTAGTGCCAGTTTTCCTGTATATAACAGGAACTGTCTGTATTCTGTGGCCTTCCATCTATCAACTTCTCTCAATGAACGTGGTTTTCTTGCAAATCTCGATGGAATACATTTCTTCATTATCTCGAGCCTGTCACTAATCTGTTGAATATGTTCTGCTGAATGTTTTACATTCCGATTGCCTCTGATCCATACAAGAAGAAGCTTCTTCATGACACCTAAACACACCTGGTGCATGTAATCAACTGGGAATGCCTTAATCATGTCAATGGGTAGTTGACAGAAAGGGGAACTACCATGGTGATGTTCTGGATAAGACTGACTGCGGAATGAAGCATCAGTGCGCAAATTCAGGTTCATAACCTCCTGGTATGTCATTCTCCCAAAATGTTGACCTTGCTGAGAACACTTGTCACAACCAGAATATCCAGCAAAGAGTTTAGTATTTTTCACCATGGCTTTTGCAGGCGCATCACACACTATGCAGCGAAGTTTTACAGGTATAGTGTCATCACCATCTTTAAGGCCATTATGCAAAACCACCTTCAGCTCTTCAAT
>JBBPBX010085132.1:0-15152 GCA_038048925.1 Garcialebias charrua
GTATGATAAGACAAATGAACTCCTCGACTGGTCCTTCCTTAAGTACTGGTTCTAAGCTTTTGCTGTAAGGCTTCAGAGAGTTGCTGGAAACTTCCAAGAGATGTGAACTTTCCCAAGAGCTGGACACGTGTGGTCAAGAGCTAACGACCGGCGTCTTCAGCTAAGGACTGATAACAGGCTGTTATGAGTCTACCTCGAACAAGCGTAAGATCAAGAACTTTGTCTATTCCTTCTTGGAATAAGTTTATCTTGAAGTCAGAGGCCTGAAGCTGACATATTCTCTGATGACCAACGCGGAAGCCAGGAGACGTTGAAACGTAAACTAAAACCAGTTTTGGACGTGCTGGGACTAAAGGACTCTGTGCATCTGAAGGCTGGTGTCTTCCCTCTTACCGGGCTGTCGTCAAAAGGTAAAGGGCTGTTTACAAAACGTACTTGGATTTTAGCAGAAGTCGGAGGAGAAGTGTCACTCTGGTCTCATGCTCAGGATAATTTCCTTCTTAAATCTTTCCTCCTATTTCTTTTCCCTCTCAACCTAAGCTGGAAACTATATTTTTTAAGTTAAAGAGCCCACAGACTAAATATGCTTAACATCTAATATTTATGTCTGTTGTGTTAAATTTAAGTGTGCTGACATATTTGAATTGAAAGAAAGTGAAATCATGTCAATCAAGTGTAATGGTGTTAATTTAGTTGATTTATTTTAAATAAATGGTAGTGTCGCCTGGCATACCAAACTAAGTTAATGTCCATTGTCACTTAATGGCTCTGTTTATTTATCCATCATAAAGATCACAGAAATATTGAATAAACTGAAAAAGAAGAGAATCCGTGAAATTACTATTCAATCTGAATAAGTAAATTAAGGTAAAAAGGAGGTCAGTATTAAACTGACCCCCTTTAACCCCTTACATCTGGTGGCCTCGTATCGGCTTCTAAAAGTTTATTGATAAATCTGTGGTCTCAGTCATGAACTGTAACGTCATGTTTGCATAAAAGGATCCAAGTTTTAAACTCTGAGGATAATGATTTTGGCTGGAAGTGTTCAAAGCAGGCAGATTCTGCATGTTTTTATCATTTGAAGCTGTGAGATTATTATTGTTTCAACTCTGTTAGACGCTGTTGGAAGCATTCAGGTGAAGTTTTGTCAGCCGTGGTCTGTGGTGGTTCTGGTCCTGGTTCGGTCCAGTTCACGCAGGACTCCTGTACAAAGCTTTGTTTGACCGCCGAGTCAGAAGCCTGAAAGCTAATTTAACATCTACAAGATTGCTGTTGTGGTATTTTACATTTTAAAGAAGGTCGAAGCAGCATATATGTTAGAACGTTGTCGGATAGTGGTTCTGAAACCCGAGTTCTGCTCCTTTAACGTGGACGGAACCGACCTTGAAGTGACTCCGAGAGAGTCCGTGTTTGTTCAACAGCTGCAGTGCTGGGTTACTGAGCGTGACTAAGTTGGCCTGTCTAGATGTGCGCCGCATGTTTCAGCATTTTGGGAAGTTAAATTGTAGCGTTTGAGTTGTTTTTAAGAGTCTATGAAGTTGTGGTCTGCTGTGCAAGCTAACGTTAAGCAACGTGTTCTACATGTTTGTTTATGAGCTGTGATTGGATGATACGAGTGCTGTGTGCTGTGAATCACTCTTGTAGCGAACGCTGATTCGCTGTTGTGTGCTGTCAATCACTCTTGTGGCGAACGCTGATTCGCTGTTGTGAGCCGTCAATCACGTCGCACGCCGTTGCGACCAGCCCACTTTGTCGTCATTTCCGGCGCTACATTGGTCGAAGGTAGAAACTACATTCGCCATTAATGCTTGGAGAATGAACTACATATGCTGTGATTGATTTGTTGACGTCACGTATGTTGTAGCGAGCTCCGCCTCGCTCACGTAAGAAGCTGGTGACGCGCTACGCACGCTGCGTTGACCCGCCCATTTTTGTCGTCACTTCCAGGTGCCGCACTTTGAGTGACAGGTCACACTCGCTGGTTCACACTCGTTCACACACGAACACACACTTAAACACTCATCTGAAGCCATCAACACTGTCTAGCAACATAAACTTGTCTCTGACAAGAAAGCGGTTCGAGCAATTATCACGTTCTTACTGAAAACTAACCCTAATAGGTTGTTTTCTTTCCATGTACTGATTTAAACTCAGTCGCTTCGTGATAACATACTCGACGCTGCCCCCTGCTGGACGTTAATAGATGAGTTTTCTCTCAACACCTCATAAAGTCAGCATTTTTTATGGTGAAAATTACCAGCTTTAAAATTGTTCTGTACACAAACAAAAAATCCTGTTTATTTTAAATAAAGAATTTTTGAATAACAGAGGTACAGACGAACAATTGATGCTCATTTTAAATACTGAAGAGATTTAAAATAACACTCAAAAAAGCATCTTTTATTTGATTTTCAGATTAAATAAAATTAATAAATAAAATGATGGAGAACAGAGAATTTCCACATTAAGCTCTTCACATCTCTGAATTTTAAACAGAATTGGTGTACACTGTACACTTTTAGTTAAAAATTGCATTTTTAACGTTTTTCTGTGTAAAATTAATGACTCCAGTTTATTTTAAATACAAAATTTAAAATAAACAGAAAGCATCTGCTGACTTGATTTTCACAAAAAATCAAAACAAAGATAGCAGAACAACTTTGAGGATGTCAACAGACAACAAATTGATAAAAAGTCACTGATTTTTATTTGGAATGCCATCTGTCATGTTATGCTAAGCACACAAACACCTCCAGTTTATTTTAAATAAAAAATATTTAAAATAAACAGGTAATCCATTTTTCACTCCTGATAACTGTCAAAATACAGCAAAACAGTTTAGCCAAACTGCAATACATCTTTTTTAAGGCATAATGGAGCAGCATTCTGGGTACATTTTAGTGTGAACAATGTATTTATTTCGAATCTTTTAAATAGTGTTTGAGTAAGTAAAACGGACGTCATGCTTGGGTTAGTTAGTAACTGTTGTTGAAAAATAAGTTATATTTTAAAGTTAACACTGCAAAAAGGCATTTAACTTTTACAATTCATTTGAGGGTAAAACCTGAAGAAGGTACCTATGAATAGAAATACTTATTACACAGTGAAACACTTAAACCAGACAGCTGATTAGTTTGATTGACTCAGTGCTGCATTAAAAGTGAAGATTTATTTGCACACATTAAAATTCGAACTGTCTTATTGATTTTCACAAAAAGTCAAGTTAAAGATGGAAGTTCAAGACGGTACGCGTCCAAGGCTCATACAGTATGTGCCTCTAGAAGACCCATACATCAGAGGGTACCAAGAGGAACCCCGGAGCCATGAACTTGCTCCCCCTGCACCTTGCACAGAGGAAAAATCTTTCTCATTGTGTGGTGACTACTCAGCTGCCCGAAATGTCTTGCAGAGAAACGATGAACATCCATATTTTTTCTTTGCCAGAATTTTGAAGGCGTATATAGGTGACATGATGGAACCTGACCTGGAAGAGCAGACGCTTTTCAAATCTGTTTTCAGGGATAATCTAATCCCTGATGTTAGATTCGAGTTGCCATGGAACTTGGCCTGGGGTGATTTAGAAGCAACATCTTTGCATGAAATAGTACAGTGTGCTGCGGATGTCTTTGCAGTTAACATGCTAGCCAAAACACCCTTACAGGTGTCCCCGAATGAAGCGGACAAATCCCACTCGCTGGAGCTAGAAGGGACAAGTTCATCAACTCCCTCTCCTAACAAAGGCGAAAAGAAACAGACCTTTCAACCTGACAAACCACAAAGTGGGGGTATCCGCGGGAGAAAGAAACCAAAATGGTTCAGATCGAACCAGATGGGTGAAAACCAAGGTCAATCGGTGGGTGGACTTCAAAAGAAATTGAAGGATGGGGACCTATACTCATGTAACTATGCGTTGTCCCAACAGACACCCCCGAGCCTTGGAACTGCACCTCCCGCACCTCGAACTGAACAGTTCGAAACAGGCAAAGAGTCACGAATGTCCCGGAATAATGGCCCAACACCTCTATGCTCGGAAGAGACAGAGGAAGTAAGTAGTTTGTCAGTAGATTTGAATGTTACTGTGCTTGACCAACCTGTTACAATGAGTGGCATTATCATTGATAATGACACTATCAACATTGACCAACCTGGAGCGATGTGTAGCACTGTCTTTCACAAAGACTCAGAGCACACAAATAACTCAGCGCACACTACTTCTGACATTGCCATGGATGTTGACAGCAAACCAATTGCTGACACACAACAACATCCTGAAGGTCATGATGCTGACAGCCAACAAGATGCTGACAGTAAACAAGATTACACAGCCAGAGTCACACGTGAACAGAAACGTGGACAAAGACCTGTGAGGTTTCTGTGTAACTTTATGCAAAGGGGGGTGGCTAAGAAAGCCTACCTGCCCATCACACTGGAAGGTGTCCTTGAGCGTGAAGCCCTCCTGGATGGCAGTTCTGATATAACTATTATGTCGGCCAAGCTGTTCGAGGAGCTGAGGACCGCCGCTAACGGTGTTGACGGGCAAATACCCTTTGAGGAATGTGCTATTGAGCTACAGGGTCTCGCAGAGACGAGAACAACCCTAACAGCCATAGCTATGGTTCACATGCAGATTGGCAAAACGACACTACACCACCCAGTGTATGTGTCCACACTTGACTCATTCCCATTTCTGGTTGGCCAAGACTTTATAAACCGTTTTGAAGCGATTATAGATTATGGTCAACAGGAAATGTGGGCAACAGTGAGAAAACCCCTGCCAATAAAAGTGCCTCCTCGTTGTGGTACAGACTGCCTAACCGCAGGTACCGCAGTGGCCACGAGGGACTCCCCAACCGTGGTCACAAGCCCGGTAAGTGAACCTTCAACTACAGGTGAGACAGTAGAGACTCAACAGTTGGACCAGACTCTGGCCCGACAAGAGAACCTCCTCTGCGAGCTGACACAGTCAGCACTCACTGAACACTACCTACCACAGGTAGTGAAAGGTGTTGAGATCCAAGGATCCTACACCGAAGAGGCTGTACTGTCCTATGGGACAGGTAATTCAGCCATCAGCCAAGCTTTCGATGAAACCTTGGTTCAAGGACATGTGAGTCCTGGAAGTGGCAGTCCGCGACATGCTGACAGTCACTTGGATTTCAGTGTCATAGATTTTGAGGACCCCTCCTCCAACAAAAGGGGGGTGTACTCTCACTCTCTACCACAGGTAGTAGACTGTGTGGAGGTCCGAGGATCCCACACCACAGACGCTGTACTGTCCTCTGGGACAGGTAATTCAGCCATCAGCCAAGCTTTCGATGAAACCTTGGTTCAAGTGCTTTTGAGTAAAGACCTACTCAGAGATGACATAGTTCTTACAGACTCAAAGAGCACCTCTTCAGTCATGAAGTGGGAAGACACACATCACAACGACAGTGACGCACCGCGGTCTGACCAGTCAGACACACCAGCGACTGCGCCGACAGTTGTGACACACCTGAATTACGCAGAAAGAGGTAAACGTACGGAGAAACGTTGGCCGAAGCCTATGAGGTTCCTGTACAAGCTTCCCGATACACTGCGTGAACGGCTTAAACCAAACCATGGCATCTTAACTCGTGCCCAAGGCCTTGACAATCTCAAGGTCCCCACCAATCTCAAAGAACTACAAAGTTTTCTTGGCGTGTGTAACTACTCGAACCAGTTCATAGAGAACTATGCAGACCTTGCAAAGCCACTGACTGAACTCCTAAAGAAAGACGTCCCATTTGTCTGGACTGACAAACAGCAGCAGGCAATGGACGCTCTTATAGACAGGATCAAGTCAGCCCCATGTTTAGTCTACCCAGACTACAACAAAGAGCTTTACTTGGAAGTGGGCTTCTCAGCTCGTTGCATAAGTGCTGGTCTGTACCAAATACACGACAGAGACAAACGTGTAGTGGCCTACGCCAGCAAAACGATGGCGGGCCCCGAGTTGAGATTCTCAGACTGTGAGAAAGCTCTACTGACCACAGTGTGGGCAGTAAAACATTTCTCCAGCTACATTGGTGGACAGAAAATCATTGTGGAAACACAACACCAGCCAGTGACATTCCTGAACAGCCAACGCATCAGAGATGGTGTGGTAACAAACTCACGTGTTGCAACGTGGCTCATGGCGCTTCAAAGTTTTAACCTAGACATACGTTATGGTCAAAACAAGAAGTCACATCTGGGAACAGACTTGGCACTCTGCCAAAGGTGTACACGAGATGTACCGGCAACCCAGCCGTTGGCTGAGATAAAAACCCCTGTGACTGAAGACCCGAACCACCACTTCTTTGATGACAATATCTGCAAAGATATGACGACATTGTACGTGGATGGATCTTCATTCCTCCGCGACAAAATCTGTAGGGCAGGTGTTGGAGGGGTCCTCCTCCAAGACCAAGAGCAGATCACCTTCAGCTACAAATCAGGCTCTCAGACTTCTCGGTACGCTGAGATTGTCGTGATCATGATCCTAATAGCTCTCCAGATGGTAGTAGCACGCTCCATCAAGACCCTAGTCATCTGCACTGACTCTAACTATGCTCGTTTGAGTTTCGCTTGTCACCTTGCTGTGTGGAAACAGAACGGTTTCCTAACAAGCGACAGAAAAGTGGTCAAACACAAAGAGCTTTTCATAGCGTGTGATCACTTGGTGACATCACACGACTTACAGATCTACTGGAAGAAAGTTCCAGGGCATTCTAGAGTCCCAGGCGATGACAAGCACTACAATGACATTGCAGACTCCTTAGCCAAAGAAGGAGCCGACGAAGGTCCTCTATGGTCCTTCGACCCCTCCTGGTTAATCGAGACTCTGCCAACACAACCTTCAGTCAGAGTTATGGCAGTCACACGTGCACAGGCCGCAGCCAGACCTGCTGACAACGCAGTCTCTGTACGACCTGCACTGACTGACCCAGACATCATCCAACTACAGAAGTCGGATCCTGCTATCAACTCCATGATACTGTACCTGACTGATCCGAACAAAAATAGTCCGTCTAAAGACGACCTGGATTCCGATCCAGACCTTAAGGTCCTCTATCAGCTGCGCAAACAGCTAAAACTAATCAAGGGCATCTTAACTTTCGCTCATGGACCAACGTCCTCACCTGTGTTCGTGGTTCCCCATGACCAAAGGGGGGTAATGTTAGTCCATGCCCATGATCTCCCGTCCGCAGGACACAAAGGAGATAAAGCCACGCTGACGGCATTAAAACAAATTGCCTATTGGCCTGGAATGAAAAAGGATGTCAAGGACTACATTGAAGGGTGCGTGGTCTGTGGCCAGTTTCAGCCAACCAGACCACTTCACAGAGCACCACTGCAAAGCAGAGGCATTGCATTCCCATGGTCTGACCTCCAGATCGACTGGGTTGGACCACTCACTAAGAGCTCTAGAGGAAATAAATATTTTCTCACGGTAACCTGTGCATTCACCAAATGGGTAGAATGCCTACCAGCTCCTAACGACACAGCACAAACTACTGCTATGTTGTTAATGAATCATATATTCTCAAGGTTTGGACTTCCCCTTAGGGTGAACTCAGACCAAGGTACACACTTCACAGGTGAAGTGATGAAAGAACTGTGGAAGACGCTAGGCGTCAAGGCCAACTTTCATGTCGGCTACCACCCACAGGCTTCAGGCCAAGTAGAGAGAGCAAACAGAACTGTGGTGAGTATTTTGAAGAAATACGTGGCTGCAAACCACAAGGACTGGGACGTGAAACTCCCTCTGGTCCTCATGGCCATAAGAGCCACTCCACACACATCAACTGGCATCTCTCCCTTCGAGATGATGACCGGTCGACAAATGACTCTCCCTCTACACCTGTTGTACCAACCAGGCGACGCCGCCATGGCGACAGCCTACACTACACAACAATACATGAAAGATTTGAATGTACACCTCAGAAACACTTTTGCTTTCGCCCAGAAAAACCTGGAAAAATCCGCTGAAGGACGTAAGGCGTACTATGACCAGAAGGCCTCTCACAATGAACTCCAAGTGGGAGACAGAGTCTGGTACTATACGTTCGCCCCAGCAACCGGGAAAGGAGGGTCCGAGACCGGAACTCTCGCCCGCAAACTAATGCCCAGGTGGACTGGACCTCATCTGATAACAGACAAAGTGTCCTCAGTCGTCTACGAAATCAAAATCAGCAAAGGCCGCAAAGAGCCAATTGCTAAATGGGTACATCGAAATCAGATCAAACCTTACAAGGCGTTCAATGACTCCACAAAAGACAAAGATCTCACAAACTCACCGACTTCATGGGATAATAAGGTCGTCCAAACACAAGTTAGTAAATAAACTAATCAGGTTTAAACTACCATATTTCCCACCCTATAAGTCGCATTGTCCAATTTGAACTTAGAAACGCTAAGCCTAAAACCCACAACAAAAACTAACCTTAACAACCGTTTAAATCCACGAGATTTAATTTGACCTCGGTCATAAAGTTGAGACCTGTTTTCTTGTGTGTTGCACTTTGGAATCTGACGACAAGAGTGTGTCGAAGCAGTGAAACGTTGTTTCCTTGTTGTTTAGTCATTACTGTTGTCATTAGTTGAGATATTGTTTTGGTTCTGAACACTCCCAGCCAAAAAGGTTTTGTATTAACATGGGTTAATGAATGATATGGATTTAACTATGCCAACATGCAGTTCGTTTTGTTAAATCTCAATCGTCGAAGAGTCAATGTAGTTTAAAGCTACTTAAGGTACAATAAACTACACTGGTCTCATAATTTCTAAATTGAACCGATTCGATCGTTTCTATTCTAGATTGTCTATTTATTTTGATGAGTCTCGCCATAGACTTCAAAATTTATTAGGAATACCAAATCCTACGTCGTTCGTCTAAAAGACAACAGACATTTAGATCAAACTATATTTCATTTTTATTTTAGTTTAACCTAAACTAAGTAATGAATGGAGGAATAGTTTGGAATTAGAGGCCTTCGTTACAGAAGCCCTCCAAAATTTTATAGGTACAAATCCCTATAGCCAAATTTACAGAATTGATCCACCCCTTAATTGGTAAGTGTAGCTGATCTAAACCATGATAGCTTACATACCAGGTGCATATAGGTAAGGCTTAATGTAAAATCCCATTCATAAGCCCACCTTAAAAAACCACATAATTGCATGACACATAGAACCAGAGTGGCACTGACTGGAAACCAACCAGCCAACAACCTTCGATGTGGGGACCTGCAGCTCCAACGCTTGGTCTTCAACCTTCGTCCAAGGGCCGCCTCCTCTGCGTCAATCGAGGGATCCCCTCTACATGCTGATTATGAAAACAATTGTTGCTGATCAATCAACAAAACTAATCGTTGGGAATTTACTGCTGTGGAATTACCGCTGTGGATTATAAGACTTTGCTTTCCAAGGGATCACAGACTTTGTTTTCCAAGAGTTAACAGACTTTGTTTTCCAAGGGATTAAAAGCTTTTCGCAATGGGATTACCTCCGAACAGTATGGAATTTCCAAAACTTTATGGGATTATAATTTTTGATTTTTCTTTTCCACTTGCTGGATTACTTCAAGATCAAAGACAGTTCAAGGTTTCCTTTCGTGTTGGACCCCATCCCCAAGGACTGGCGATGGCTTCCAAAAGGGGGGAGATGTAATGGACCTACCCAGGGTCAAATTAAGGTTTTTGAACTGTCCAGTGATGACCTTTACTGACCTCTCAGTAAAGCAAGACATTTACTACAAAATCATTCATTTAGCTATAATCTGATAAATATAGTCACCAAAAGAGACTATTTCTATCTTTGATTTTATCCTAATGTGATCAAAAGAATAACTTTTGTCATTTTCATGATGTGTGCTTTTAAGCTGTGTCATTCTCCAAGAGTTAAACTGTCTTCACTGCTGTGTTTAAAGGTGAAGCCTTCGGGTCACAGAGACCGGACGGTTTTGTTTAGAAACTCAGAGACAGTCTCATGAGCAGGGCTCCAGCGTTATCTGTCTTTTTTCCTAAACATTTCTCTCTGCTGCTGGCTTTAACCTTGGGTATGATAAGACAAATGAACTCCTCGACTGGTCCTTCCTTAAGTACTGGTTCTAAGCTTTTGCTGAAAGGCTTCAGAGAGTTGCTGGAAACTTCCAAGAGATGTGAACTTTCCCAAGAGCTGGACACGTGTGGTCAAGAGCTAACGACCGGCGTCTTCAGCTAAGGACTGATAACAGGCTGTTATGAGTCTACCTCGAACAAGCGTAAGATCAAGAACTTTGTCTATTCCTTCTTGGAATAAGTTTATCTTGAAGTCAGAGGCCTGAAGCTGACATATTCTCTGATGACCAACGCGGAAGCCAGGAGACGTTGAAACGTAAACTAAAACCAGTTTTGGACGTGCTGGGACTAAAGGACTCTGTGCATCTGAAGGCTGGTGTCTTCCCTCTTACCGGGCTGTCGTCAAAAGGTAAAGGGCTGTTTACAAAACGTACTTGGATTTTAGCAGAAGTCGGAGGAGAAGTGTCACTCTGGTCTCATGCTCAGGATAATTTCCTTCTTAAATCTTTCCTCCTATTTCTTTTCCCTCTCAACCTAAGCTGGAAACTATATTTTTTAAGTTAAAGAGCCCACAGACTAAATATGCTTAACATCTAATATTTATGTCTGTTGTGTTAAATTTAAGTGTGCTGACATATTTGAATTGAAAGAAAGTGAAATCATGTCAATCAAGTGTAATGGTGTTAATTTAGTTGATTTATTTTAAATAAATGGTAGTGTCGCCTGGCATACCAAACTAAGTTAATGTCCATTGTCACTTAATGGCTCTGTTTATTTATCCATCATAAAGATCACAGAAATATTGAATAAACTGAAAAAGAAGAGAATCCGTGAAATTACTATTCAATCTGAATAAGTAAATTAAGGTAAAAAGGAGGTCAGTATTAAACTGACCCCCCTTTAACCCCTTACAGATGTGACCCGACCCGACCTGACCCGAACTGAGCCGATCTGAGCCGATCCAACCCGAGCCGAGCCGAGCGGTGGAAAAGAGGCATCAATAAACATAAGCATAAAATAGTAAAAGTGTAACACTGTCCTGAGTTTTTGCATAGTAGTGTAAAAGTATGAAAATTTACACCAACACTAAAACACTAAACATTTAATGAACATAAGCATAAAATGAAATAATAAAAGTGTAATACTGTCCTGAGTTTTTGCATAGTAGTATAAAAAAGTATAAAAAGTATATCTATAAAATAAACTGAAGGTTCTAGCATTGACATTTGCAAAGAGTGGCAAAGCAGCATATGAGTTAATGTACACAGTATATGTATGAGGTAGTTGATGTTGGTATAGAGGCAAAGTGGCATATGCAGTAAGGCACATAAGGCACATCCTTAAATAAGGCTAGTCGGAGAATACTGTATATGTATCAGCAGTAGTGTGGGTATAAAAGTAGTGTAAATGTAAACAGTAGTAATAAATGTAAACAGCAGTAATAAATGTAAACAGTGAATGTAAACAGTAGTATGACTACAGGCAGTAATGTAATACAAACATTAGTGCAAAATATTAGAAGTAGCGCAAACTGAATGAGCACATGACCGAGAGTTTAGTGAATAAATCCCGTTTGATGACACAGAGTCCAGTGTTAAAATCTTTGTGTTGTGTAGATCACCTCAGTGATGCCACCAATAATATATCAAGTATAATTGTCATGAAAGAGAGTGTAAACCTGAGCCTAACAGGGTGAAATCAATTTAATGTAACAAAGTCATTAATTTGATTTGGATCATAACGGGAGCTTTGGGCATAACAATGAACTTAATGTGAAGGCAACAGGTTATTTACGGTGAGTGGGACACGATCACCTGCTGGCAGAAAAACATCCAGGGTTCTGGTGGCTAACCCACTTTATTATTAATAAATAAAGGAGCAGTTGTTTGCTAATGTCTTTTCTGAAACTTCTTTATGTTATTAATGATGTTTCATCATCTAATACAGCCCAGCACAGAGGCAAAATAACTTTCATGCAGTTAATGTAAGAAGGTGTTCTATTCAGAGCCGCTACCATTTCAGCTGAAGGCTGCTCAAAAGTGTCTTCTTCACAGGTGGCTCTCGTTTTGTCTGCTTATGTCAACATATACCACATGGCACAAAAACTTTTACAACTGCCATATGTCTGTCTCTAGATGTGGTGCAGAGATTAGAGAAGGTGTAGCTGTGACTGAGAGGTTGCTAGTTTGGTTTCCAACAGTTACATAAAAAATGCAGGCAGGTAAAGGGTGAAGCATTCACACTTGCCTCCACCCTCACTTCCCACACACTGGCAAGACCTTTAATCCTCCATCTCCCCCTCAAGCATTTTAGATGGCAACTCCTTGCTCCACACAGAGGGCTGTGGTAGCTCAATGGTCAGTGGTTGTGTCAGGATGGGCATCCAGTGCAATTGCCAATCCTTTGTTCAAGTTAACTCACTGTCACAATCCCTGAAGAAGGAAGCAACCAAAAGAAGAAAATGTTTTCTCTCCAAATGTTTGCATTACCTTTTTGTTTCAGTTGGCATGTACCATTTTTACTTATTGAATCTAATTTGAGTTTGAATGATCCAAACAAGGGGTGGATGTTGTCTCTCATCCAGAAGGTCTCCAAATCAAATCCCAGCCAGAAACCTTTCTGGGTGGAGTTTGCATGTTCTCTCTGTACACTCATGACTTTTCTCCAGATATTCCAGTTTCCTCCAACAGACCAAAAACATTCATGTTAGGCTGACTGGTAACTCTAAATACATAGTTCCCATGTGACGTCACATAACGGGCATTTCCGGTTTGACCCTCATACAGGAAGGCAGAGCAGCAGTTAGAGCGCAGTCTCTGGATGTCCATTTTTCACGTTGTTTTTTTGGTTAATTTCTAATTAATTGCAATGGTTACTTCGTGTGTTCCAGTTGGGTAGACGTTTGGGCAACACGCAGGTTTCACTTAATCAAAAAAAAGTAAACGTGAAGGATTTATCTCATCGGAGAAGCTCACAGCAGCTCCATCGCTCTCTGACTGCTCGGAAGGATCTGCTCTGGAAGATGTCGTCCTTTTGGCCGGTAAACAAAATATTCTACATAAATCATTTTGTGAAACAATGTCAGAACAATGTTAGAGTACAACTGTCTGTGTGTTAGAGCTGTTTTTTTTTCATTATTTAGCAACACCGTCCTGATGTGGTTAGCTTAGCATCTCGCTAACGCGACAATGGCCTCCTCATGCCATGAACACGGTCTCCCCGCTGGTCCCGCCCAGTGGGGGAAGGAGGACGGGAGCCAAGTCGTGCGGGCGACGCGTCGGTCCCATGGGACGTGCCCCCGCGGCCGCGATGGATCCACACCGTGCAACCTACCTGAGCTCGCCACGAGCCTCCGTGCGGCGGATGCTAACGCGACATGCTAACTTCCAACACTCAAAGTGCTGGTTCTGGTCCGTGTTCAGCTTGGACTGTTTGTGCTGGCTGTGTGTTGTTTTAGTTAAACCTTTATTTAGCTGGTTAGATATGATTGAGACAGTTTACACATCTTTTTTGGATTTAAAGCTGTGAAGCTCTGCGCTGTGAAGCCGGTGTGCGCTCCTCATAGTAATTAAATAATTAATGATATCAGAGTAACTACTTTGTGACTAGTTGTCCGATTCGTCTGCCATGATTTCTTTCTTAAACTCATTTAACTCCGACCACTGCCATTTTGCTCTTGTTCCTTGGTGAAGCTAGTAATGTATTTAGCTGTGTGTAGCTCGTGTTTTTGTCCGTATAATTTGCTCTGGTTGTTCGCGTCTGCTTGTTCGCCATCTTGCTCGCCTATTCCGCCTTTAGATGTGGTGCGGAAGCCGGTATTGCGCAATACTGGGGGCGTGTGTGGGAACTATGTATTGTCCCTAGAGTGAGTGAGAGAGTGAATGGTTGTTTGTCTTGCTTGTCTCATGCGGCTCTGCGACGGACTGGAGACCTGTCCAGGGTGCCTTTTGTACTTTGACTGCTAGACATATGCCCCAGCGACTCCCGTGATCCTGAAAAGATGTGGATTAAGGCCCTGTTTACACGGACACTGTGTGGGGGAAACGCAACTTTTGGGTATGTTAATTAGGTTGAAAGTTTTGCGTTGACATGGGCGAATTCTGTGGATACGACTCTCTCCCCCCCACCCCCCGTACTCATGAATTTACTGTAGTTACCATGCTGGGCCATTAGATGGCGCTGTGATCTTTGGAACCTTCACTACTGCGCATGCGTCCCACTGCTGCCTGAGGTAAACAGAACACACGAGGCAGCCTGTTTTCCTCTCTGGCTAAAAGTTCAGCTACTACAAGTTGTTGTCAACAAGTTAAAGCTGGAATTTGGATAAGAGTCAACAGATCTGACACCAAGTGGACCGCTTCATCTGCGCACCAGTTGCTGAGCAGAACCAGAACCGAGTCAACATGTCTGACTAGTCCGTGAGAATCAGCTGATTTACAGCAGCGCTACAAGGTAAATAATGTTCTTAATAATATTTCCTTGTGTTTAGTTCGATCACAGAACAACCAACTGAGGTTTTATTTTTATTTTTTTCCTGCGAGGTCGAAGCTGTCGTTCCACGAAGCAGA
Source organism: Garcialebias charrua (assembly GCA_038048925.1). Lineage (NCBI taxonomy): Eukaryota > Metazoa > Chordata > Actinopteri > Cyprinodontiformes > Rivulidae > Garcialebias > Garcialebias charrua. The sequence continues at coordinate 14,630 of JBBPBX010085132.1, forward strand.
CCGGCGGTTCGGATGTGGGTCCAGTGTCCAGCAGGATGAAAACAACAGAGTCCAGTTCATTAAAGTTCGGTTAACGTGTTTTTAAAAGTGTTCAATTTAATTCTCAGTGTTTGTGACATGAGTTTGTGGTGTTGAATAAATAAATAAATTAAAAATCAACCTGGTGTCTTCATTTTCAGCAGCATGTTAGGCATGACGTAACGAGTCCAGATAGCTTCATTTAGCTCAGATAAATTTAAATATCTCCCACGCTAACATAAATACTGTTTATTATTGTTAAACTGTTAATATATAGCACATTTAGTATGTTATAGTGCAGCGTGACACGTGAAATGTCCGACTGCCTCGTTAACAGACAACTGGATCCAGGCAGCTGGCTCTCTTCCAACACAGATGCAGGTAAGGTGTAGAATAATTAAATATGAGAATCAAAATATATTCCATCAGCTATAGTTCAGAAAGTGGTGCGTGTGTCCACTGTCCAGTCCACCGCCATTGTTAAAATGCCGGCTGTCTGCGCGTG
>JBBPBX010085133.1:0-15152 GCA_038048925.1 Garcialebias charrua
ATGTTTTAGAGGTTTGAGGTCTCCAAATGACTCTCAGCACACACTGTAAGGTTCTAGTTATGTTTATATGTCATATGCAGCTTAACACAACAGTGCAATAAAATGTTCAGGATGAGAAGAACCGATTTGCCTTGCTAATAGCGAAGAACAAACAAGAAATACTTAAACATGCAATAAGGGTACAAAACAAAATAACAAAAAGTGCAACAATAAAAACGATATTTCCAAGGTCCAAAAGAGAAACAGTAAAAAACATGTTAAAATATAATGATTTATTTGTATGAATAAGTATAAGCTTAAATGCACATGATATATGTTGCACATACTGTAACTAACATAAACTACACAAGTTGTGTGACAGATTATTGTACAGGCATTGAGTAACACTGATAATGAAGTATGATGGTAAGGTAGTGACATACATCATACAGCCACATAGTGCAGTAGCAATAAAAATATTAGCTATTGCAGCTAATATTAGAGATAATTAGGTGTCACAGGTATAGCTCGGTGCAATGCTATTGTCAGTTGTTCAGTAATGAACACAAAGTGAATGCTGTTACTGTTAATCTGTTCTGATAGCTATATTGATGAAAAGTCCTGTATCTGTTGAGCCATGTATGCCTACAGCTATAATCAGTGATGACTTCATGAGATTCGTTATAAATAAAATTATTTCAGTTAGAGTGAAAATTCACACCATCCTTCCCACTTTTGCCTCTGATTCCCTGTCAGATAAGGATGCTTCAGAAATGTTACCAGAACCCGATTCAGGTTTGGACTGCTGCTGTCCTGTTGAGCTCTCTGAAAAGTAAAAAAAAATAGCTTCATCCAAACCAGCCACATGTCTGCTAGATCCCATCCCAACCAGACTGTTTGAAGAGGTACTTCCCCTAACTACTATCCCCATTATTGATCTACTTAATTTGTTTCTAAGGAATGGTTACATACCACAGCTTTTTAAGGTTGCTATATTAAACCTATAATTAAGAAACCTAATCTTTATTTAGGAATTCTAGCCAATTATAGACCTATATCTAATTTAACTTTCATCAAAAAAATTATTGAGAAAATCATTGCAAATCAGTTGTGTGACCATCTGAACAGAAATAATCTGTTTGAGGAGTTTCAGTCAGGATTTAGAGCACATCGTAGTACAGAAACAGCACTGTAAAAGATACTAATGATATTCTCATGGCCTCTGAAAATGGACTTGTGTCGATACTGGTCCTGTTAGACCTCAGTGCTGCATTTGATACAGTTGATCACAATATTGTATTACAGAAGATTTAATATGATATGGGGATCATAGGAATGGCTCCAAAATACTTTAGAGCATACAAAGTATTTATTTGATAGATTCCAGTATGTAAATACTGAATCTTCTTCATACACCAAAGTTAGTCATGGAGTTCCTCTGGTTTAGTGATTGGCCAAATATTTTTTACTTTACATGTGCTTCCATTAAGCAAAGTTATTAAACAGCATGGGATACATTTTCATTGTTATGCTGATGATACACAGTTATATTTGTCCATGAAACCCAATGAATCCAATCAGTTACTTAGAACACAAGTGTGTCTTATTCTGGATGACCCTTAAATTTCTTCTTTTAAACTCAGACAAGAAAGAGGTTGTGGCTTTTGGCCCTGAACATCTTAGGAATAAACTTTGCCCACCAACCGTGAAAATCTTCCATAGACCAATAAGCGCCAGTTGAGTTCATCTGTGACCAGCACGTTGTGCTGTTGGACCAGATAATACTGAGAACATCCTGCCACATCAGCACATCGTACAGATGTTTGCAACAAATTACACGTGCGGAGTAACAACTTCTGTGGCTCGTTGGTCTAGGGGTATGATTCTCGCTTCGGGTGCGAGAGGTCCCGGGTTCAAATCCCGGACGAGCCCCTTTCTTTATCCCCCAGGCTCTGATCCAGAATCTATCCCCCTTGGTTTACCTGACTCTGTCAAGAACCTGTTCCCTGTTCAGGGTCACCTCACTCAAACCATTGCAGATGTGCTCAGTCAGTCTCTAAAAAGGGTGTATTGAAAAAATGGATTTACATTTTAGAGAAATGTGATAAAACTACAAAGAAACAAAACAACTAGTTGCTCCCTTTTATAAATATTCCAACAGCGCAGACCACAAGAAAAAGCCGGCCTTTTCTTTCTCCTTCAGGCTCTGACCCTGGAAGCCTGTTCAGTCTCTGACACCTACCATTCCAGATGAAGGTTTTCAAACATCAATAGTTCACTCAAAAAGCCCTCTGGATAGAGGTCGAAACGTCTTCTGCAACAAATAAAGTCCAGTTGATCTTGTATTGAACGCCTTTTTGATTTGACCTCATATTCTGGTTTAAAAATTACCTACCCCTGAACATTGCTGCAAATATCCGTTTTTAACAATCCCCACAAACTTTAAATCTTATCGTTTGAGCTGAAATCCCAAACGTCTGAAAATCTTTAGTGAATTATTCACTCCTGTCAGAAAACACAGACTGCTTATACACCCCAGGTTGGCACAGTTTGCAAATCTGATTTAGCCTTTTTGTAATACTCTGAATGCATTTGCATACAACAAAGCTCATGTTGCTCATTTTCAATTCAATTCAATTAAAATACTTTATTAATTCCAAAGTGGAAATTAATTGTTGTTGTTGCTCATCATCCTTGTTTCATTAGAGTTGTTATAGATGCTGATGGCTGTAGGCAGGAAGGATCTCCTGCAGTGGTTCGTCCCACAGTGGATCTGAAGAAACTGGCTGCAGAGGCCGATCTGTCCACCTGGACATGGTGGGTCTCTTTGGTAGTAGGATCGCCTGAATGTTGAGCAGAACTCTTCACCGAGCAGTGGTCACTCCTCCCAGCAACTTGTTGAAAGACATTGTTTCACCCATTTCTGATGCCGTATCATCAAGTTTTTATTTTAGAATTTATTTGTAACAGAATTTAACACAGACACTTGTCACTTCTAACTCAAAACTTACTGAATAATTCAAGATTTTTATTTTATTTTATTAATTTAATTATTTATTGTGGCTTCAGCTTAAGCTCAGTCTGTCAAAGAGTGGTGGGCCAGATTTAATGCCTTTAGAATACATTCTTGTGGGACAGATAAAATGGCAACAAGGGCCAGATTTGGCCCAGGAAGCTCGAGTTGCCTGTTGGGTTTATCTGTGACCAGCAGGTGGTGCTGTTGTACCAGATGACAATTTGAAAACAACCTGCCACATCAGCACATTGTACAGATGTTTGGATCAAAATATACATTCGGTAATAGATGCATAAGGCTCGTTGGTCTAGGGGTATGATTCTCGCTTAGGGTGCGAGAGGTCCCGGGTTCAAATCCCGGACGAGCCCATTTCTCTCTCCATGAGGCTCTGATCCAGAATATCACCTTGGTTTACATGTTTTAGAGGTTTGAGGTCTCCAAATGACTCTCAGCACACACTGTAAGGTTCTAGTTATGTTTATATGTCATATGCAGCTTAACACAACAGTGCAATAAAATGTTCAGGATGAGAAGAACCGATTTGCCTTGCTAATAGCGAAGAACAAACAAGAAATACTTAAACATGCAATAAGGGTACAAAACAAAATAACAAAAAGTGCAACAATAAAAACGATATTTCCAAGGTCCAAAAGAGAAACAGTAAAAAACATGTTAAAATATAATGATTTATTTGTATGAATAAGTATAAGCTTAAATGCACATGATATATGTTGCACATACTGTAACTAACATAAACTACACAAGTTGTGTGACAGATTATTGTACAGGCATTGAGTAACACTGATAATGAAGTATGATGGTAAGGTAGTGACATACATCATACAGCCACATAGTGCAGTAGCAATAAAAATATTAGCTATTGCAGCTAATATTAGAGATAATTAGGTGTCACAGGTATAGCTCGGTGCAATGCTATTGTCAGTTGTTCAGTAATGAACACAAAGTGAATGCTGTTACTGTTAATCTGTTCTGATAGCTATATTGATGAAAAGTCCTGTATCTGTTGAGCCATGTATGCCTACAGCTATAATCAGTGATGACTTCATGAGATTCGTTATAAATAAAATTATTTCAGTTAGAGTGAAAATTCACACCATCCTTCCCACTTTTGCCTCTGATTCCCTGTCAGATAAGGATGCTTCAGAAATGTTACCAGAACCCGATTCAGGTTTGGACTGCTGTTGTCCTGTTGAGCTCTCTGAAAAGTAAAAAAAAATAGCTTCATCCAAACCAGCCACATGTCTGCTAGATCCCATCCCAACCAGACTGTTTGAAGAGGTACTTCCCCTAACTACTATCCCCATTATTGATCTACTTAATTTGTTTCTAAGGAATGGTTACATACCACAGCTTTTTAAGGTTGCTATATTAAACCTATAATTAAGAAACCTAATCTTTATTTAGGAATTCTAGCCAATTATAGACCTATATCTAATTTAACTTTCATCAAAAAAAAAATTGAGAAAATCATTGCAAATCAGATGTGTGACCATCTGAACAGAAATAATCTGTTTGAGGAGTTTCAGTCAGGATTTAGAGCACATCGTAGTACAGAAACAGCACTGTAAAAGATACTAATGATATTCTCATGGCCTCTGAAAATGGACTTGTGTCGATACTGGTCCTGTTAGACCTCAGTGCTGCATTTGATACAGTTGATCACAATATTGTATTACAGAAGATTTAATATGATATGGGGATCACAGGAATGGCTCCAAAATACTTTAGAGCATACAAAGTATTTATTTGATAGATTCCAGTATGTAAATACTGAATCTTCTTCATACACCAAAGTTAGTCATGGAGTTCCTCTGGTTTAGTGATTGGCCAAATATTTTTTACTTTACATGTGCTTCCATTAAGCAAAGTTATTAAACAGCATGGGATACATTTTCATTGTTATGCTGATGATACACAGTTATATTTGTCCATGAAACCCAATGAATCCAATCAGTTACTTAGAACACAAGTGTGTCTTATTCTGGATGACCCTTAAATTTCTTCTTTTAAACTCAGACAAGAAAGAGGTTGTGGCTTTTGGCCCTGAACATCTTAGGAATAAACTTTGCCCACCAACCGTGAAAATCTTCCATAGACCAATAAGCGCCAGTTGAGTTCATCTGTGACCAGCACGTTGTGCTGTTGGACCAGATAATACTGAGAACATCCTGCCACATCAGCACATCGTACAGATGTTTGCAACAAATTACACGTGCGGAGTAACAACTTCTGTGGCTCGTTGGTCTAGGGGTATGATTCTCGCTTCGGGTGCGAGAGGTCCCGGGTTCAAATCCCGGACGAGCCCCTTTCTTTATCCCCCAGGCTCTGATCCAGAATCTATCCCCCTTGGTTTACCTGACTCTGTCAAGAACCTGTTCCCTGTTCAGGGTCACCTCACTCAAACCATTGCAGATGTGCTCAGTCAGTCTCTAAAAAGGGTGTATTGAAAAAATGGATTTACATTTTAGAGAAATGTGATAAAACTACAAAGAAACAAAACAACTAGTTGCTCCCTTTTATAAATATTCCAACAGCGCAGACCACAAGAAAAAGCCGGCCTTTTCTTTCTCCTTCAGGCTCTGACCCTGGAAGCCTGTTCAGTCTCTGACACCTACCATTCCAGATGAAGGTTTTCAAACATCAATAGTTCACTCAAAAAGCCCTCTGGATAGAGGTCGAAACGTCTTCTGCAACAAATAAAGTCCAGTTGATCTTGTATTGAACGCCTTTTTGATTTGACCTCATATTCTGGTTTAAAAATTACCTACCCCTGAACATTGCTGCAAATATCCGTTTTTAACAATCCCCACAAACTTTAAATCTTATCGTTTGAGCTGAAATCCCAAACGTCTGAAAATCTTTAGTGAATTATTCACTCCTGTCAGAAAACACAGACTGCTTATACACCCCAGGTTGGCACAGTTTGCAAATCTGATTTAGCCTTTTTGTAATACTCTGAATGCATTTGCATACAACAAAGCTCATGTTGCTCATTTTCAATTCAATTCAATTAAAATACTTTATTAATTCCAAAGTGGAAATTAATTGTTGTTGTTGCTCATCATCCTTGTTTCATTAGAGTTGTTATAGATGCTGATGGCTGTAGGCAGGAAGGATCTCCTGCAGTGGTTCGTCCCACAGTGGATCTGAAGAAACTGGCTGCAGAGGCCGATCTGTCCACCTGGACATGGTGGGTCTCTTTGGTAGCAGGATCGCCTGAATGTTGAGCAGAACTCTTCACCGAGCAGTGGTCACTCCTCCCAGCAACTTGTTGAAAGACATTGTTTCACCCATTTCTGATGCCGTATCATCAAGTTTTTATTTTAGAATTTATTTGTAACAGAATTTAACACAGACACTTGTCACTTCTAACTCAAAACTTACTGAATAATTCAAGATTTTTATTTTATTTTATTAATTTAATTATTTATTGTGGCTTCAGCTTAAGCTCAGTCTGTCAAAGAGTGGTGGGCCAGATTTAATGCCTTTAGAATACATTCTTGTGGGACAGATAAAATGGCAACAAGGGCCAGATTTGGCCCAGGAAGCTCGAGTTGCCTGTTGGGTTTATCTGTGACCAGCAGGTGGTGCTGTTGTACCAGATGACAATTTGAAAACAACCTGCCACATCAGCACATTGTACAGATGTTTGGATCAAAATATACATTCGGTAAAAGATGCATGAGGCTCGTTGGTCTAGGGGTATGATTCTCGCTTAGGGTGCGAGAGGTCCCGGGTTCAAATCCCGGACGAGCCCATTTCTCTCTCCATGAGGCTCTGATCCAGAATATCACCTTGGTTTACATGTTTTAGAGGTTTGAGGTCTCCAAATAACTCTCAGCACACACTGTAAGGTTCTAGTTATGTTAATATGTCATATGCAGCTTAACACAACAGTGCAATAAAATGTTCAGGATGAGAAGAACCGATTTGCCTTGCTAATAGCGAAGAACAAACAAGAAATACTAAAACATGCAATAAGGGTACAAAACAAAATAACAAAAAGTGCAACAATAAAAACGATATTTCCAAGGTCCAAAAGAGAAACAGTAAAAAACATGTTAAAATATAATGATTTATTTGTATGAATAAGTATAAGCTTAAATGCACATGATATATGTTGCACATACTGTAACTAACATAAACTACACAAGTTGTGTGACAGATTATTGTACAGGCATTGAGTAACACTGATAATGAAGTATGATGGTAAGGTAGTGACATACATCATACAGCCACATAGTGCAGTAGCAATAAAAATATTAGCTATTGCAGCTAATATTAGAGATAATTAGGTGTCACATGTATAGCTTGGTGCAATGATATTGGCAGTTGTTCAGTAATGAACACAGTGAATGCTGTTACTGTTAATCTGTTCTGATAGCTATATTGATGAAAAGTCCTGTATCTGTTGAGCCATGTATGCCTACAGCTATAATCAGTGATGACTTCATGAGATTCGTTATAAATAAAATTATTTCAGTTAGAGTGAAAATTCACACCATCCTTCCCACTTTTGCCTCTGATTCCCTGTCAGATAAGGATGCTTCAGAAATGTTACCAGAACCCGATTCAGGTTTGGACTGCTGCTGTCCTGTTGAGCTCTCTGAAAAGTAAAAAAAATAGCTTCATCCAAACCAGCCACATGTCTGCTAGATCCCATCCCAACCAGACTGTTTGAAGAGGTACTTCCCCTAACTACTATCCCCATTATTACAAGATACAAGATACAAGATACAAGAAGGTTTATTAACATTGCATCAATTTTCACCGATACAGCGTAAATATGTAATTGCAGTCATCCAGGAGAGAGTATAAGTGCAATAAGCTGCAGCTTATCAAAACACATGACATGTTTATCAAAACACATGACATGTTTATCAACACATGATATGTTCATAGCGCGGCCGCTCTCATCTGTCCCCAGATGAAGGTCAAAGGTAGGAAAACAGGTCAAGGGGTTTTATAGCGTAGATATTAAAAAAAGATGAATCACGTTTTGTCTTCAAGACACCGCGTGATCCAGTAAAAACCATATCTTAAGCACATTTAGTTACAGTAACATATTGCATGTTGAGAGAGATGGGCCGAGGCAGGGAGGTTTCTGTCCATGACACATTCCGGGGACTCCGATAACGGTCATAGGAAAGTTCTCCGGGGGGAGGGGGGGGTAAGCAGACAAGACAGAAGACAGCTGTGTTTTCCACAGTATGCACGTCAGGAGAAATTAGATATCCAGCCCGTCCAAGGCTGTTTCCAAGGGAGTCAGATAAGAATTTATAAAATATTTTCACATCAGGCAGACACTAATTTATTGCAGCCTTCAGTCTGTGAGGGCAATTCTGTCCAAATATCCAATTCGGGACTTTTTCCACTGATCCAGCTCCGACCTCCGATGTAAAACCACAGCGACCCGAGTCCTGAAAACCAAGGGTGACCAGCTCCCCCTCAGAAAGAGCTCTCACACAGCTGAGTTCTGATGTTTGACAGCGAACAGAGTCCACAGACCAAGGGTGATTCTGTACACCTCCCGGATAGGCTCGCACACAGCTGCTCGAGGTCATAGCGCAGACCAGACGTCGGGTGCTTCAGTCATAAGTCCTGCTGAAGTCCCCCTCTTTTGCGATAGACCAGTGCTCCACAGCGCCAAAAAGTGAAGCGCAGCCATCGTACTCCAATATAATATAATCCAAGATTAATCACCTCCCAGAGCATTCCCAGAAATCCACGGAAACCCTCACGGAATCCGTGCGTTCCTCCGTCACTCTGTGCGGGTGGAAAGGCTCCCCTGTGCCTTCTTCTGTGGGGATCTTCTTTGTAGAATCGAATGCCCAGACCTCCAATCCATCTTAATTTGCGTTCGAGGTGCGTTCCTGTGGAGCTGCCAGCAGCAGGGGGGGGAAGATGGGAGAGGGAAGGAGAGCGTCTGCCTCTGACGAGAGCCAAGCCAGAAATGATCATTATTGATCTACTTAATTTGTTTCTAAGGAATGGTTACATACCACAGCTTTTTAAGGTTGCTATATTAAACCTATAATTAAGAAACCTAATCTTTATTTAGGAATTCTAACCAATTATAGACCTATATCTAATTTAACTTTCATCAAAATTTTTTTTGAGAAAATCATTGCAAATCAGTTGTGTGACCATCTGAACAGAAATAATCTGTTTGAGGAGTTTCAGTCAGGATTTAGAGCACATCGTAGTACAGAAACAGCACTGTAAAAGATACTAATGATATTCTCATGGCCTCTGAAAATGGACTTGTGTCGATACTGGTCCTGTTAGACCTCAGTGCTGCATTTGATACAGTTGATCACAATATTGTATTACAGAAGATTTAATATGATATGGGGATCACAGGAATGGCTCCAAAATACTTTAGAGCATACAAAGTATTTATTTGATAGATTCCAGTATGTAAATACTGAATCTTCTTCATACACCAAAGTTAGTCATGGAGTTCCTCTGGTTTAGTGATTGGCCAAATATTTTTTACTTTACATGTGCTTCCATTAAGCAAAGTTATTAAACAGCATGGGATACATTTTCATTGTTATGCTGATGATACACAGTTATATTTGTCCATGAAACCCAATGAATCCAATCAGTTACTTAGAACACAAGTGTGTCTTATTCTGGATGACCCTTAAATTTCTTCTTTTAAACTCAGACAAGAAAGAGGTTGTGGCTTTTGGCCCTGAACATCTTAGGAATAAACTTTGCCCACCAACCGTGAAAATCTGCCATAGACCAATAAGCGCCAGTTGAGTTCATCTGTGACCAGCACGTTGTGCTGTTGGACCAGATAATACTGAGAACATCCTGCCACATCAGCACATCGTACAGATGTTTGCAACAAATTACACATGCGGAGTAACAACTTCTGTGGCTTGTTGGTCTAGGGGTATGATTCTCGCTTCGGGTGCGAGAGGTCCCGGGTTCAAATCCCGGACGAGCCCCTTTCTTTATCCCCCAGGCTCTGATCCAGAATCTATCCCCCTTGGTTTACCTGACTCTGTCAAGAACCTGTTCCCTGTTCAGGGTCACCTCACTCAAACCCTTGCAGATGTGCTCAGTCAGTCTCTAAAAAGGGTGTATTGAAAAAATGAATTTACATTTTAGAGAAATGTGATAAAACTACAAAGGAACAAAACAACTAGTTGCTCCCTTTTATAAATATTCCAACAGCGCAGACCACAAGAAAAAGCCGGCCTTTTCTTTCTCCTTCAGGCTCTGACCCTGGAAGCCTGTTCAGTCTCTGACATCTACCATTCCAGATGAAGGTTTTCAAACATCAATAGTTCACTCAAAAAGCCCTCTGGATAGAGGTCGAAACGTCTTCTGCAACAAATAAAGTCCAGTTGATCTTGTATTGAACGCCTTTTTGATTTGACCTCATATTCTGGTTTAAAAATTACCTACCCCTGAACATTGCTGCAAATATTCGTTTTTAACAATCCCCACAAACTTTAAATCTTATCGTTTGAGCTGAAATCCCAAACGTCTGAAAATCTTTAGTGAATTATTCACTCCTGTCAGAAAACACAGACTGCTTATACACCCCAGGTTGGCACAGTTTGCAAATCTGATTTAGCCTTTTTGTAATACTCTGAATGCATTTGCATACAACAAAGCTCATGTTGCTCATTTTCAATTCAATTCAATTAAAATACTTTATTAATTCCAAAGTGGAAATTAATTGTTGTTGTTGCTCATCATCCTTGTTTCATTAGAGTTGTTATAGATGCTGATGGCTGTAGGCAGGAAGGATCTCCTGCAGTGGTTCGTCCCACAGTGGATCTGAAGAAACTGGCTGCAGAGGCCGATCTGTCCACCTGGACATGGTGGGTCTCTTTGGTAGCAGGATCGCCTGAATGTTGAGCAGAACTCTTCACCGAGCAGTGGTCACTCCTCCCAGCAACTTGTTGAAAGACATTGTTTCACCCATTTCTGATGCCGTATCATCAAGTTTTTATTTTAGAATTTATTTGTAACAGAATTTAACACAGACACTTGTCACTTCTAACTCAAAACTTACTGAATAATTCAAGATTTTTATTTTATTTTATTAATTTAATTATTTATTGTGGCTTCAGCTTAAGCTCAGTCTGTCAAAGAGTGGTGGGCCAGATTTAATGCCTTTAGAATACATTCTTGTGGGACAGATAAAATGGCAACAAGGGCCAGATTTGGCCCAGGAAGCTCGAGTTGCCTGTTGGGTTTATCTGTGACCAGCAGGTGGTGCTGTTGTACCAGATGACAATTTGAAAACAACCTGCCACATCAGCACATTGTACAGATGTTTGGATCAAAATATACATTCGGTAAAAGATGCATGAGGCTCGTTGGTCTAGGGGTATGATTCTCGCTTAGGGTGCGAGAGGTCCCGGGTTCAAATCCCGGACGAGCCCATTTCTCTCTCCATGAGGCTCTGATCCAGAATATCACCTTGGTTTACATGTTTTAGAGGTTTGAGGTCTCCAAATAACTCTCAGCACACACTGTAAGGTTCTAGTTATGTTAATATGTCATATGCAGCTTAACACAACAGTGCAATAAAATGTTCAGGATGAGAAGAACCGATTTGCCTTGCTAATAGCGAAGAACAAACAAGAAATACTAAAACATGCAATAAGGGTACAAAACAAAATAACAAAAAGTGCAACAATAAAAACGATATTTCCAAGGTCCAAAAGAGAAACAGTAAAAAACATGTTAAAATATAATGATTTATTTGTATGAATAAGTATAAGCTTAAATGCACATGATATATGTTGCACATACTGTAACTAACATAAACTACACAAGTTGTGTGACAGATTATTGTACAGGCATTGAGTAACACTGATAATGAAGTATGATGGTAAGGTAGTGACATACATCATACAGCCACATAGTGCAGTAGCAATAAAAATATTAGCTATTGCAGCTAATATTAGAGATAATTAGGTGTCACATGTATAGCTTGGTGCAATGATATTGGCAGTTGTTCAGTAATGAACACAGTGAATGCTGTTACTGTTAATCTGTTCTGATAGCTATATTGATGAAAAGTCCTGTATCTGTTGAGCCATGTATGCCTACAGCTATAATCAGTGATGACTTCATGAGATTCGTTATAAATAAAATTATTTCAGTTAGAGTGAAAATTCACACCATCCTTCCCACTTTTGCCTCTGATTCCCTGTCAGATAAGGATGCTTCAGAAATGTTACCAGAACCCGATTCAGGTTTGGACTGCTGCTGTCCTGTTGAGCTCTCTGAAAAGTAAAAAAAATAGCTTCATCCAAACCAGCCACATGTCTGCTAGATCCCATCCCAACCAGACTGTTTGAAGAGGTACTTCCCCTAACTACTATCCCCATTATTACAAGATACAAGATACAAGATACAAGAAGGTTTATTAACATTGCATCAATTTTCACCGATACAGCGTAAATATGTAATTGCAGTCATCCAGGAGAGAGTATAAGTGCAATAAGCTGCAGCTTATCAAAACACATGACATGTTTATCAAAACACATGACATGTTTATCAACACATGATATGTTCATAGTGCGGCCGCTCTCATCTGTCCCCAGATGAAGGTCAAAGGTAGGAAAACAGGTCAAGGGGTTTTATAGCGTAGATATTAAAAAAAGATGAATCACGTTTTGTCTTCAAGACACCGCGTGATCCAGTAAAAACCATATCTTAAGCACATTTAGTTACAGTAACATATTGCATGTTGAGAGAGATGGGCCGAGGCAGGGAGGTTTCTGTCCATGACACATTCCGGGGACTCCGATAACGGTCATAGGAAAGTTCTCCGGGGGGAGGGGGGGGTAAGCAGACAAGACAGAAGACAGCTGTGTTTTCCACAGTATGCACGTCAGGAGAAATTAGATATCCAGCCCGTCCAAGGCTGTTTCCAAGGGAGTCAGATAAGAATTTATAAAATATTTTCACATCAGGCAGACACTAATTTATTGCAGCCTTCAGTCTGTGAGGGCAATTCTGTCCAAATATCCAATTCGGGACTTTTTCCACTGATCCAGCTCCGACCTCCGATGTAAAACCACAGCGACCCGAGTCCTGAAAACCAAGGGTGACCAGCTCCCCCTCAGAAAGAGCTCTCACACAGCTGAGTTCTGATGTTTGACAGCGAACAGAGTCCACAGACCAAGGGTGATTCTGTACACCTCCCGGATAGGCTCGCACACAGCTGCTCGAGGTCATAGCGCAGACCAGACGTCGGGTGCTTCAGTCATAAGTCCTGCTGAAGTCCCCCTCTTTTGCGATAGACCAGTGCTCCACAGCGCCAAAAAGTGAAGCGCAGCCATCGTACTCCAATATAATATAATCCAAGATTAATCACCTCCCAGAGCATTCCCAGAAATCCACGGAAACCCTCACGGAATCCGTGCGTTCCTCCGTCACTCTGTGCGGGTGGAAAGGCTCCCCTGTGCCTTCTTCTGTGGGGATCTTCTTTGTAGAATCGAATGCCCAGACCTCCAATCCATCTTAATTTGCGTTCGAGGTGCGTTCCTGTGGAGCTGCCAGCAGCAGGGGGGGGGAAGATGGGAGAGGGAAGGAGAGCGTCTGCCTCTGACGAGAGCCAAGCCAGAAATGATCATTATTGATCTACTTAATTTGTTTCTAAGGAATGGTTACATACCACAGCTTTTTAAGGTTGCTATATTAAACCTATAATTAAGAAACCTAATCTTTATTTAGGAATTCTAACCAATTATAGACCTATATCTAATTTAACTTTCATCAAAAAATTTTTTGAGAAAATCATTGCAAATCAGTTGTGTGACCATCTGAACAGAAATAATCTGTTTGAGGAGTTTCAGTCAGGATTTAGAGCACATCGTAGTACAGAAACAGCACTGTAAAAGATACTAATGATATTCTCATGGCCTCTGAAAATGGACTTGTGTCGATACTGGTCCTGTTAGACCTCAGTGCTGCATTTGATACAGTTGATCACAATATTGTATTACAGAAGATTTAATATGATATGGGGATCACAGGAATGGCTCCAAAATACTTTAGAGCATACAAAGTATTTATTTGATAGATTCCAGTATGTAAATACTGAATCTTCTTCATACACCAAAGTTAGTCATGGAGTTCCTCTGGTTTAGTGATTGGCCAAATATTTTTTACTTTACATGTGCTTCCATTAAGCAAAGTTATTAAACAGCATGGGATACATTTTCATTGTTATGCTGATGATACACAGTTATATTTGTCCATGAAACCCAATGAATCCAATCAGTTACTTAGAACACAAGTGTGTCTTATTCTGGATGACCCTTAAATTTCTTCTTTTAAACTCAGACAAGAAAGAGGTTGTGGCTTTTGGCCCTGAACATCTTAGGAATAAACTTTGCCCACCAACCGTGAAAATCTTCCATAGACCAATAAGCGCCAGTTGAGTTCATCTGTGACCAGCACGTTGTGCTGTTGGACCAGATAATACTGAGAACATCCTGCCACATCAGCACATCGTACAGATGTTTGCAACAAATTACACATGCGGAGTAACAACTTCTGTGGCTTGTTGGTCTAGGGGTATGATTCTCGCTTCGGGTGCGAGAGGTCCCGGGTTCAAATCCCGGACGAGCCCCTTTCTTTATCCCCCAGGCTCTGATCCAGAATCTATCCCCCTTGGTTTACCTGACTCTGTCAAGAACCTGTTCCCTGTTCAGGGTCACCTCACTCAAATCCTTGCAGATGTGCTCAGTCAGTCTCTAAAAAGGGTGTATTGAAAAAATGAATTTACATTTTAGAGAAATGTGATAAAACTACAAAGGAACAAAACAACTAGTTGCTCCCTTTTATAAATATTCCAACAGCGCAGACCACAAGAAAAAGCCGGCCTTTTCTTTCTCCTTCAGGCTCTGACCCTGGAAGCCTGTTCAGTCTCTGACATCTACCATTCCAGATGAAGGTTTTCAAACATCAATAGTTCACTCAAAAAGCCCTCTGGATAGAGGTCGAAACGTCTTCTGCAACAAATAAAGTCCAGTTGATCTTGTATTGAACGCCTTTTTGATTTGACCTCATATTCTGGTTTAAAAATTACCTACCCCTGAACATTGCTGCAAATATTCGTTTTTAACAATCCCCACAAACTTTAAAT
>JBBPBX010085135.1:0-11133 GCA_038048925.1 Garcialebias charrua
TTAATGGAATCAGGGCTACATGGTGGAAAATTGGTTTAAATTCAACACATTATCATTAAACTTGGAAAAAACAAACTACCGTATTTTCCGGTGTATAGGTTGCACCTTTTTATGGTTTTTTCAAGGCCTGTGACCTATACTCCGGTGCGACCTATAAATGGCTTGTTATCACTTTCGGTGAAACAAATTTTTTAATCCAGCTCATTTCACAATTATGTTCATTTAAAAAGTTCAGCTCAGACATATATTTGATATAATTTTTATCAAACAAATAATTGTTTTTAAGTGTTATTCTTCTTAAAAGCCTTGCTGTGCGCTCCTGTGGCAGACAATTGCAGCATTGGTGATAATTGGACAATGCGACCTATACACAGGTGCGACCTATACACCAGAAAATACTGTATATGATATTTAGTAATAGAAATAAAAAAATTGATATTCCATTTCAAATTGAGGATTCAGTGATTTGTAGAGTTAGTGAGGCAAAATTTTTGGGTGTTGTCGTTGACGATAATCTATCATGGAAACAACATATTAATTCTGTTAAAATGAAAATATCTAAATCTATTGCAATATTTTATAGAGTTAGACATCTACTAAACGGCAAGGCACTGTATTTGTTGTATAATACAATTATTATGCCACATTTGATTTATTGTGTTAATGTTTTGGGGAAAAGCGTGTAAATCAATCACAATGCCTATTTTTATTTTGCAGAAAAGAATTGTAAGAATTATAACAAGAAAACATTACTGTCACCCATCAAATGAATTATTTTATCAAATGAAGTTGCTGAAGTTCTATGATTTAGTGGATTACAACATTTTGTTACTTATGTATAGAGCTCATAAAAATATACTACCATCAAATATCCAAATCTATTTTGTGAAAATATCAAGTTGTTACAATCTCAAGGGGAAAGATGTAACAGTATTTGTAAAACCGCAGTTTAGAACTAGTTTGAAGGGAAGAACTACCTTAATTCAAGGAGTACGATTATGGAATGACTTAATGCCAAATGTTAAGGAAGCCAAATCAATCCTTGTATTTAAGAAACTGGTTAAAAATGAATTGTTAAACAAATATAAATGAATGTATTTTAATGAGTAATATATGTGAATTGAAAATTGAATGAGTTATTTACTTATTTTGTTATTATAGAAAATATTGTTTGAATTGTTATTAGATAAATAAGGAGCAGATTTAATAAGATATTTTCTTCATCTGCTACCTTTCCTTTTTATATTTTTTACCATATCTATTTTTTTCCTATATACATATGTTAATTGTTGTATTTCATTATTATAAAATGAATAAATGAATAAAACAAAACAAAAACGTCAAAAAAAAAAAAAAGGTTGTTAGCACCATTCCTTCATGAAGATCCTGGGTTTGAAACTTTGCGGTGTGGAGGTTGCATGTTCTCCTTGTGCAAATTAGCTCCCACAGTTCAAAAATATGCATGTTAGGTTAAAGGGGGATTTAAAATTGTTCCTGAGTGTGTTTGTGAATGATTGCTTTTCTGTGAGTCAGTCCTGTGATGAATTAAAGAAACGTCCAGGGTGTGTCCCGTGTCTCATTCCATGACCACTGGAGATCAACACCTGCTCCACACAACCTGAGCCGTCAGGTACAGAAAAAGGATGGATTTGCTTGAACCACCGTGGCCTCGTTTAAAAACCAGATTTTGTGGCAAAAAGGTAGAAGATAAAGAATTCTTCCAACTCTGGACAAATCAACTAGAAGTGTTGTAAAATTTGCGTTCCTGTGTTAATGGACTTAAAAACTGAAAGCATTGACACATTAACTGTCTAAACATAACTTAAAATGAGTACAAATATATCAAATGCTAAAATAAAATGTCTAAATGAACACATTTAGATTTTTAAGCAAACATGTTCTAACTAATTTTGACACAAGCAATACAGTTTAATCTGTAAAGTTACAAAAAGCTAGAAGAGGGAAGAAAACTTCTGGAAACTACCAAAGTTAAATATGAACAGGTATGTTGCATAACTGGGTATAAAAACTGCATCATTGCAAGACTGTGTGAAGAATGAAGCTTATGTTTGTATCTGTAAAAAAATAAATAAATAATAATAATGTCACAAAAGGGGAAATTAAAGAAAACAAAATAAGATTTAATCATCATACTGTAAAATACTGTTAAAGTTAAAAGTATACAAAACACTAGAGATAACTTAAACTAAATACCGGTAGTTGCCATCTTTAATCTCTTTTGCAGCATTTGCTTTAAAACTAACAAAAATTTAATTGTGGGATTTAAAACATGGGCTGAAAAGCAATTCTCAAAACAATAAAAATATAAATGTCACTCTAAACAAAAAAAAAAACTTTTTTAAAATCTCTAACAATGTTTAGTTTATGATTTATAGGTGCAAAAGTATAATTTTAGCCAGTTGCAAATCTATTTTTAGTCATGAGATCATACTTGTTATGAACATTTAAATGCACACAAAAGACAAGGAGTTTGCCGAACACGAAGAAGTGATTTCTTATCTTTTTGCATTTAAATCCAGATTACAGCAGCAAATCCTCACTCACAGTACATCCATTCATGCTGAAAAACAGGGCTGTTAACGTTAACGCGTGAACGCAATGTGCGCAATCGTGCACTGCTCGCACATTTTCTGCGCACAAGATGAGTGCAGTGGTCTCTACAACCTTTCTAAATTGCGTTCAGAGTGGAGGGAGAACAAGTGACAGGCTTAGTTAAAAAGTGATGTCGGTGTGCAGCGCTGACCTGGTCCCAGAGTCCGTCCTCTGTCCTCGGACCTGCCGGTCAACTTTGGGTGCAGGTGACATTTGGCATTTTTAATCTTGAAAGAAGCCGTCTGCTTCACTGGAGGCGCCAGAGTCTCTACAGACAAACACAGCCCAGTGGGTGGGAGGACGCAGAAACATTGTGCGGCTGCAGACATTAACATGTGCTGGTTTCTGAAAAGAGGGTTTGATGTAAAAAATAAAAATCAAACCTATGCAGCCCTGAATGTTGCTGGAGTTGATCCTGGCTGGAGGCTTCCCTGTCAGATTGGGGATGCCACAACTGACTGAGTAGCTGTTATTTATCCCTGGAAAAGTTCACACACAAATACAATGAGCTTATGAAGAGTTTAGTTTGTGTCCACACTCCAAATAGCAGTAAAATACCTGCTAAATAGTAAGCTTTAGAAGCACAGGTGAGAGAACAGCTCTCCTTTTTGTCCGTCTTGCTGCAGGTCAGAGTGGCCTTTGGTGCAACCAGTCCAGCAGGACATTTCACCAGCTCTGAGAAAATAAAACACTGAATCACTCAACAGAAGCTGCACAGCTGAGTCAGTCAACCACATGGGGGCAGTGACGATACATACCGAGGCAGTCCTTCCTGTTCCAGTGAAGCTTGTGGCCAGGTGGACAGGTACACTCATAGCTCCCCAGAGAGTTGATGCAGCCATATTTACAACCTCCACGATTTATACTGCACTCATCAATATCTGTGGAAAAAAGATGTGTCGACAAGAAGGTGTTGTGGATTAGCAGAAGAGAATTGATTCCCATCAAACGTCAGAATGCAAGAAAAAAACAATCTTCCCCGGCAAAAATGAAATGAGAAACACGAAGAAGCAGAATTGTCATTGCCAAACTTATGGAATAGTTGTTTTTTAACAGTAGATCTTATTAAAAACTGGCTTATTTGAAACATTACAGCTGTGGAGGAGGCGTTTCTGTTGACATCATCCTGTCAGAGTGATTAAAATGTTTGTGCGTGAACAGAAGTTCAGTTCTTGTTTTGAAGTCACCCACATTTAATTTCATGGTCAGAACTTCTCGGCTGTTCGGGGAGGAAAACTTGTGGTAGGCAGTAAAATGTAATCACCTTTTCAAACACATGCCGAGCTAAAACCGCTGAAAGCAGCCGGGATCCAGATGCAGCCTGACTGCAATCGATGGCAGACAGACAATCAGTTTAGAAAGCAAAGCTGGGCGTTCAGCAGGGCTGAGAACAAGTGGCACACACATTCAGCAAAGAGACGGAGATAATGGCAGTGACTGACGATGTGGGCTGCTGATATGAAAAGCTCCTCCTTGTCTCAGTCAATTATTCACCCTGACTGAAAACAGTCTGCCACACTCCTTTAGAAAGATGACGACTTCATCAACAGCCTGCGCTGCCTGGAAATGTTGTGAGGGGTGTGCTGTGCATCCTCAGCATCAAAGCACTCCGTTTAAAGGACAAAGACCTCTAATGAATATCTGATGGAAGCTAAGCTCATCTGCCAGCAACTGACTTCTTTTATCTTCACATGCTCCAGTCTGACATTTCTCCAGATCGCTGTGCGTGCTCACACAGCCCAGAGTGTTGACACGAGCCAAGAGAGAGGAAAGACCGGGACACAAAGACAAACTGACATTTAGAACCAAAGAGTGATGCAGAGGAGCTCTGAAAGGGTTCATCAAAAAGTTATCACATTCAAAGTTTAGTAAGTTTACATTGAAAGTGAAAATGATTCAGTTATATACGGTAACAAAACAGCAGTTTAATTAAAGTGATCCTTGAGATCATTTGAAGGAGACTCTGTGGTAAGATCTAACATCTTACCTGTTGTAGACAGCTCATAGAAAGACAGCAGATCAGACAAAAATAGTATGACCTGAGTTAATGGCTAATCCAAGTAAGGTCAAGACTGAAGTGGATTGCTGTTATCCTAAAAAAAATTAAAATCTAAAAAAATTTGTTTAAAAAAAAATGTTTTCCCCCATCTTATGTTGTTCATCACAGAGGAAAAGAAGGAACTGTAAATCCCCTTTGTCTGTCTATTTGTTCGTGTATGTTGCAAGCATGATAACTAAAAAAATAAGTGAGGTACTGACCAATTTTGGTTTGGCTGCATCTAGTGTAAAAAGTTTTCTTTAAAGAAACTGTTTTTTTTTCTAGCTTAAAAGTATAGTTTCTTGTGTGCCTGAAGAATACGGTAATCTATGGTTGCACCATAAACCCTGTAGCTCCACCTTTGTGCCTGGTGGCTTGTCAGCAGAGTTGCCAGATATAGTCGAGGTTTTCCAGCCCAAAAATCTGTTAAAAACCATCACATCACACAAAAAAACACCCAATCAATACATTGTTACAGTATATTTACTGTTTGAACATGAACGCACATCAGTACAAGCCAAGGTAATTTAACATGTGGCAAAAC
This sequence comes from Garcialebias charrua, assembly GCA_038048925.1. Classification (NCBI taxonomy): domain Eukaryota; kingdom Metazoa; phylum Chordata; class Actinopteri; order Cyprinodontiformes; family Rivulidae; genus Garcialebias; species Garcialebias charrua. The sequence continues at coordinate 5,196 of JBBPBX010085135.1, forward strand.
GTAAAAATGGTAAATGGAGCTTACTTACATAGCGCTTTTGAGCCCCCTTTTGAGGGGCCCCAAAGCGCTTCACAGTACCAGCCATCCACCCATTCATACACACATTCATACACCGGTAGCGGTAGACTGCCATGCAAGGCGCCAACCAGTCCTACTGGGAGCAACTCGGGGTTAAGTGTCTTGCCCAGGGACACAACGAGGTATGCCGTGACCGGGGATCGAACCCAAGACCTTCTGGTCCTGAGCCGGCTACCCTGCCTCTACACCATCTCGGCCCCATGTATTTAGAAATCCAACAAAATCTTCCCAGAGTTCCCAGCAAAATCAGAATGAAAACCGCCCAATCTGGCAACACTGTCAAGATCAGTCACTCCGCACTGCCTCAGACAAGGAAAGAAAAAACTCTGTTATTCTCCACAGTCACTCCTACCCACGTGAATAGCTTGCACCAAAAACATTAAGATTTACTTGCATTCCCTGTTTAATTCCAGTCCAAAATACACTTTTTTCAAAAACTACACACATTAATTATTCAAATCCTTGTATGACAAGTGACATACTGCTTGTTTAATTTCAAAGTGCACACCTTATAGAAAACACACATAAATTTACCAAGTTTTCCCCACTGATTACCGTACATAAACATGTTAAAGTGTTTCAAAGTTACATGTGACACATGAACAAAACATGTTTCACACGTTAATATAATACATTTTCATAGACAAAACCATGGGATTTTCCACATGTGGAACACATCCTGTCTTTGTTTAAAGTTCTATGAAATGTACAAAATATATTGTTTCACATATGTCGCATGTTTTCACATGTGGAAACCTGATTTCCTCGTGTGAAATTCATGTGGGGTTTCTTCTGGATCCACTGAAAGTGCCACAGTTAGCTGCTGCCATTTACGCTTGTCACTATGAAATTTTAAAGATTGACTGGTGCTCATATCCAGCAGTGTGTGAGAGGCGGGGCTCGGGGGACACCCAGGACAGGTCTCCAGTCCATCACATGATGCACACATGGACAAATGAGACAAACAATCATTCACTCTCTCACACCTAGGGACCATTTATGTTGCCAATCAGCTTAACATGCATGTTTTTGGTCTGTGGGAGGAAACTGGAGTACCTGGAGAAAACCCATGCATGCACGGAGAGAACATGCATACTCCACCCAGAAAGAACCCCGGCTGGGATTTGATCCAACGACCTTCTCGCTGAGGGGCGACATCTCTACTAACAGCGCCACTGTGCCTCCCCACTACAGAAGCTCTCTTTTATATAAAAATCAATTAATAGCTAAAAATTAAACGACATAAATACATTTAAAAAATCAATTTGAGTGAATTTAGTCACGGGTGCTCTATTTTCTTATCAGATAAGTAAAAGTAAGTTGAAGGTTTTGTTTGGACTGTGGGAACTCGGCTGCATATCTTCTCACTCAGGAGGAATGTTGACTCAATGCTTGACACCAGGTCACTGACCTAATTGGGTTTGTTAAGGGCAACTCCATTGTTAAACGCTGAACATGTCTCTCGGGCCTGTTTGGCAGCTATATTTCAGCTGATAAACTGCACCGGGAAATAGCATAACCTTAGTCGTGGCACGGAGTGAAGAAAGTACAACATGGGAGCGCCATAAATCTACGGGGTTATCTAACAGTTCTGACAGCGCTGCTGAAAGGCGAGGGGAAATCATTCATCACCAGCTCACTCAACAATGGTACGGAGAGCCATTTACACCAGACCATCTTCACTCCTCTCAGCAGCTCCGAGTGGCCTGATCACCGTCCATCAGGCGGGTAAAAGCCTCACTGATCAAATTCTGGTGCATTTATTCTCCGAGCTGACAGCTAATACAGCTACCTGTGTGTACAATGGATTCCCATGAACCTATTAAACCTGGTCCAAAAAGAGCATTGTGTGCAACTCCACAAATAATTATAGCAGGTGGAATTAAATAAAAAGTAACCTTTTTTTTTTCAGTTTCTGGCATGGCTGCAGCTTTTCATGCTCAGTCTCCTTTGATCAGTTATTACTGGTTTGTTATGATGTTTTGAACTTAGCCAAGAAGAAGAAGGACAGTGAGAGGACTGAAGAGAGGAGACAGGAATATAAAGAGATGGGACGTAGAGCAAAGAGGGAAGTAGCTAAAGCAAAGCAGAGGGCATACATTGAGTTGTATGGGAGACTGGACACTAAAGAGGGTGAGAAGGACTTGTACCGATTGGCAAGACACAGGGATCAGGTTGGAAAGGATGTGCAGCAGGTTAGGCTAATTAAAGATGGGAATGGTAATGTTCTAACAAGTGATAAGAGTGTGATGGGAAGATGGAAGGAGTACTTTGAGAAGCCAATGAATGAAGAGAATGAAAGAGAAAGAAGAGTAGAGGTCATAGAAACTGTGGACCAGGAAGTGGGAAAGATTATTGAGGGTGAAGTCTGCAAAGCTCTGGAAAAGAATGAAGAAGGGGAAGGCAGTAGGACCTGATGACATACCAGTGGAGGTTTTGAAAAGTCTTGGAGAGATGGCAGTGAGGTTTTTGATGCAAATATTCAATGGCATATTTGAGGGTGAGAAAATGCCTGAGGAATGGAGAAGAAGTGTGCTGGTGCCCATTTTTAAGAACAAGGGTGATGTACAGAGTTGTAGCAACTACAGAGGAATTAAGTTGATGAGCCACACGATGAAGATCTGGGAGAGAGTTGTGGAAGCAAGACTTAGACAAGAGGTGACTATCTGTGAGCAGCAGTATGGTTTCATGCCAAGAAAGAGCACCACAGATGCCATCTTTGCTTTGAGGATGTTGATGGAGAAGTACAGAGAGGGTCAGAAAGAACTCCATTGTGTGTTTGTGGATTTAGAAAAAGCATATGACAGGGTGCCAAGAGAGGAGGTGTGGTATTGCATGAGGAAATCTGGAGTGGCAGAAAAGTATGTTAGACTGGTACAGGACATGTATGAAGACAGCAGGACAGTGGTGAGATGTGCTGTAGGAGTGACAGATAGCTTCAAGGTGGAGGTGGGATTGCATCAAGGATCGGCTCTGAGCCCCTTCTTGTTTGCTCTGGTGATGGACCGACTAACAGATGAGGTCAGGCAGGAATCCCCATGGACTATGATGTTTGCAGATGACATTGTGATCTGTGGTGAGAACAGGGAACAGGTGGAAGAGAACTTGGAGAGGTGGAGGTATGCACTTGAAAGAAGAGGAATGAAAGTCAGTCGTAGTAAGACAGAGTACATGTGTGTGAATGAGAGGGAGGCCAGTGGAACAGTGAGGCTACAAGGAGCAGAGGTCACAAAGGTGCAGGACTTCAAGGACTTGGAGTCCACTATCCCGGAAAATGTGGAATGTGGTAAAAATGTGAAAAAGAGAGTCCAGTCAGGATGGAGTGGATGGAGAAAAGTTTCAAGAGTGATTTGTGACAACAAGGTGTCAGCAAAGTCAAAGGAAAAGTTTACAAGACAGTGGTGAGACCAGTTATGTTGTGTGGTCTGGAGACAGTGACACTGACAAAAAGACAGGAGAAAGAACTGGAAGTAGCAGAAATGAAGATGTTGAGGTTCTCCTTAGGAGTGACAAGGATGGATAAGATCAGGAATGAGATAATCAGAGGTACAGCACATGTTGAACAACTGGGAGATAAAGTTAGGGAGGCCAGACTGAGATGGTTTGGACATGTCCAGAGGAGGGACAGTGGGTATATTGGTAGAAGGATGTTAGAAATGCAGCTGCCAGGAAAAAGACACAGAGGAAGGCCAAAGAGGAGATATATGGATGCAGTTAGAGAGGACATGAAGGTAGTTGGAGTGAGGACAGAGGATGCAGAGGACAGAGTGAGGTGGAGGAGGATGACTCGCTGTGGCAACCCCTGAAAAGGGAAAAGCCGAAAGAAGAAGAAGAAGAAGTTATGATGTTTTGAACTGTCCAGTCAGTTTGTAAACTTTAATGTATAACATCCTGATGCATGCTCAATAATCAAGGTAGAAAATTAAAAAAAAGTTAAGTCAGGTCCACTAGATGGGTTCTTCTTGTTGAAAAGTTTTGTCTTTTATCCAAAAGACTTCTTCAGTCTGAGGAGCAGTAACAAACTCAGTACAGTACTGTATTATACAAAGTAAATAGCACTTTCTCATAGTGGATCAACTACAGTATTTTTCAGCCTATAAGTCACAGTTTTTTGTATAATTTACATGCCCTGTGACTTATAGGCTGAAGCAATATAATCATGGATTTTTTTCTCATATTTATAAACCATTTTTTGGCTGAGATATGACCGTTTTCATTCATTCTGACTGAAAAAAAGAGCAGTACCACTTTCATCCACTTGATGGGAGCATAGTAATAATAGCTATAAGGCATGCTGTTGTATCATGTAATAGGTAAGTATGGCTATAATGACAAATTCAAAAAAGTTCAAGACAAAAACAACTGGACTTTATTATAATTTACACTTTCTTGTTTTTTTTTCTTGAACTTTTTTAGATTTTACCATATCCTGGATGACTGAGAATCTTCACCAGCTATTAATGACTCAATCGGCCTGCCATATACTCCCCACCTTCATTCTGCCCATTGCTTGAAACCGTCAAAACAGCTGCACCGCCCCGGTGAAATGCAGCTAATTTGACCATTAAAGTGCATTTATTAAGCAAATGTTAGACTGAGACATACGGCTATAATTTCGAGCAAACAAATAATCGTTTAGGTGCTTTTCTTGTTAAATTTTGATGAAATAAGTATCATTCCTCCCTCCTTCTTTTGTTTTCCTCCCTGTGTGCACACTCCTGGGAGCACCTCAGCAGCGAAACAAATTTTGAAATGCAGCTGATTTGACCATCAAAGTGCATTTATTAAGCAAAAGTTAGATTGATACACAACTTAAATATAATTTCGAGCCAAATAATTGTTTTAAAGTGTTTATCTTGTTAAATTTTGTACAGCAACTCATCGCATGCACACGTTTAATTCCGCGTATCGGGTTTTGAAATACAGCTGATTTGACCATTAAAAGTAAATTTATTAAGCAAACGTTAGACTGAGACACACATTTACTATAATTTCGAGTAAACAAATAATTGTTTTTAAGTGTTAATCTTGTTAAATTCTTGGTAAAGTCCTCCCGTGCACGCTCCCACAGACGCCATTTGGCAGCCCATCGGTTTTTGGCACAACACCGGTCCACATTTCCGGGTTGTCAGCAGTGACACGTAACAAATGTGATGCGTCAGCGTTGACGCATAATAGATATGACTTACATGGCGAAGTGACATATTTATGGATTTTTCCATTTTATTAGACAAATATGGACTGATGCCACTTATATAGCGGAGCGACATGAACGGTGGAAATTATGGTAGGTATTTTCTAAGCATAATGTCCCAGTGGCTTTCAAACCACAAAATACATCACGGCAAAGACTGGTTCATCCCAAAGATCCAGTCCCCCGGCACAAACAGAGTAATATTGTGTATGCTGTTCAGTGTCAGGAGGGCTGTGATCAGTCTTATATCGGGGAAACTAAACAGCCACTGGCCAAAAGGATGGCCCAGCACAGAAGAGCAACATCATCAGGCCAGGACTCTGAGGGCAGGCCTGCGGTCACGCTTTCAGGGAAGAATATGTTCACATCCTTGAAAGAGAGGTTTGAGAAAGGAGTGAAGGAGGCCATTTAGTGAAGCGAAACCGTCCATCATTAAACAGAGGTGGAGGCCTCCATGTCCAACTGTCCGTCCCCCTCTTAAGCTAGATTTATACTTGACGCGTCGCGCAGCGCACGAGGGTGCGCGTGCCAAAAGTGACGCAATATCACCGTCCCCGCTCCTGCGTGTATGCCCCGCACGTCGGTTTGGCGCGTGTCACGCACCTCAGATTTTTTGAAACTCCGCAAGGCTAGTGCGCGCGCCGTGGGCGCTACTGAATTGATTGA
>JBBPBX010085136.1:0-15151 GCA_038048925.1 Garcialebias charrua
AAGGATGCACCTGTTAGAACGTCCATCTTCCTACTGATTTTCTGTGAAAAATCAAGGACAGTCGGTCTTATATCACAGTGGATAGTCTCACCATGTGATGCCAAGATGTGAAATTAAATAAAAATCAGTGATTCCCATTAATTTGTCGACCTGTGACAAGGTCAAACAAAATTGGCTGTTATTGTGTGATTGTGAAAATCAAGACAAAAGATGCCTCATGTGTGATATTTTAAACTTGCAGTCTAAAAACACAGGGACAGAGATCTAGTTCTGCACAGAATTGACGATAAGAGTGTCAAGGCTTATCAAAAACAGACATGTCTGTATTAAAATCTGTGTAACTGTTCTGCCATCAACATTTGATTATATGTGAAAATCAAACTAAAGTGTGCTGTGAGTACAATATTCTCAAAATGTTTCCCGTTTAAAACAGGAACAGTTAACATGTACAAATTACAGGAAGACTGCGTCTTCTAATGTAACCAGCAGGGGGCACAGCGCTGGAAGTGAGTTTATCACAGCGACTGTAATCTCTCTATCTGACCGCTATAGAGGCGCTGTTATCACCAGTGAGCGCAGCCGTAGCTTTCAGCCCACACAGACATCCAACACGGATGAAAAGCATCAATCAGACAGATCTAAAGCGTAACGTGAAAAGCCCTAAAACCCAGGCTCACAAAACGAAATCATGTGAGCAAAATCGGTTGACTGTGAAACCCTTTAAACTGCGTTTAAAAGAAATAAGGTCGGTCCTCATAAAACCGGCAAAATCGGAGTCACGTGACCTGGTCACATGGCGATCGGCAGTTTTTCAGAGCACCCGGCTCTGTCCACCCACTAAAATCCCAAAAACACCGCGATTAAACAGTCTTTTCAAAGACAGTAATGGACAAACAAGCACGGAAACTCGTCTGGGACAAGCAGCTGTGAAGTGAAAGTTGACGAGGAGCGGGGCTTCACCCACTGCGCATGCGTCAACACATACAGCGTAATCGACCAATCACAGCGAAGACAGAACTGTAGTTCTAAAACCCAAGTGTTCATGGGAAATTGTGTCTTCCAAACCTAACGCCACCCACTAGTGACGTGCCGTTCGAGCGGTGTGTTCACGGACCTGCGGTCGGTCGAACAAAAGCGTGGAACGGACTTTTTAACGTCCTAAAACAGTCATAAATATCGCAAAACACCGCGGTTAAGCCAGTCTTCGACGATATTACGTGCATAGAACTCAAACAACACAGATAAACCGTCAGAAATGTGTGCAAAAATGAATCTGACAACCAGAGTCTACAGAAACCAACGTTATTGAACGCGACACACAATGGACCAATCACAGCGTTTTAAGCAGCCATCTTGTCTCTCGGTACCGTTAGCTTAGCTCGACCCAAGGTTCTAGACTCTTCCTTCACAAAATAAACGTATTTATACACCGCAGAAAATACTGTCAATGAGCTCAAAACACAACCACGCTAGCTCTCACGCCCCCAGGGGAGGCAGCACTCTAACTGTGTACAACAGCGGACTTTACGTCAAACGGAACCGGAACTCGGTCCAAAGCGAAGCGGATTTTTCCCGAACCTCGGCAAACACGTTGTAACAGATTAGGTAAAATGGAGCAGCAAATGTGTGAACAGACCTTCAACAGCAAACCGCAGATGTAATAAAATGAAGCAGTGGTGACACGGCGGTCACAAAATGAACAATGCATGCAGCGTGCGACACGTAATGAAACGTCTCACAAAAACAAACAAACATTCATCCGCAGCTCCAAACATACGTCGGAATGTGAAAGAAAAAATAATTCTTAACGGGAAAATAATCCAGACAATGCCACAATTAGCAACTCCCGGACACTCACCAGCCAAAACTATTCAAAAGCCCAAAACCAGGATGCAAACTATGCCAACAAACTCCGTAACATCAAGCTACACAAAACAACTTAATAAACGTTCCAGGAACTCGGACGAGCCACCAATTGTAATAGATTAATAATAGTAATAAATGTAGAGTAAGGTATTTAAACACTTACTGATTTACTATTATTGTAGATGCGCAGTTTAGCAGACTTTAATCTTGCACAAACTGCCACCAAAGAGCGAGTTCTTCCTTTTTCCGATACTAAGTTGTTTTTACTGTGATTAGACAAGAAATGTAATTTCACGCTTAGACTTCAATTTATATTGGTCTACCAAAAATATAGACCTTTTATTGAAACTATCACAAGAATTACATTAAAACATTTGTATCGATATTAGCTCTGATTTAATAACTACGTTGACAAGAATTCAAATTAAAACAAACAGACAGTTGGACCTTTCTGTTGGCACATTACTTAAAGTTTACCATGATGAAAATAAACATAAGGAGGAGTTTAAGGAGGAAAGATAAAAGATTGAAATGAAATGGTTGAATCTTATCTTGAGATGTTAACCAGAGATAGCACCCTCTGCTCGGTTTCGGCTGGACGTCCGTCCCGTGATGAAACACTTTTACCTTCGTGAAGATGATCCTGTCTCAACTCCGGTAAATTAGTCAAGCCAGACGCGCAGGCTGCTGCGTTTTACAGGCGACCACTTTCATCTTGCCACGGTCTCGTGAAGTCTGCGTCGGCCTCCCAGAGTGATGCCTGGTTCTGGTTTTGTTCAAGATAACTTCAGAAAGAGTGTCACCGCTTGGAGCTGTGACACTCGAAGTGGTTCACAGCTGACGTGCTGTTTGAACCTTTGCTGAAGACGTGGGCCTTTGGTGCCTGGCCGGAACGTACATCAGCTTGGAGAAAAACGTCCGTGCGTCTTCCCTTCTCCCTCAGAACTCTAAAACCCAGTGAGTGCTGAGAACTGAGTCCCAGCACGGAGACAAAACAAAAGGCAGGTGTGAAAACAGAGCACTCTCTGTTTAGGCACAGATGAATTGTTTTTAGAACGGACGGGAGACCGAAGATTAAGTTATGTCTAGAACTTCTCCTTTGAAACAAAAACAGTTCAAACAAATACGAAGAATTGTTCATTCAACTTTAGACACATTCTGCATAGAGCAGACAGTTCAAAACATGATCATTCTGAGATGTTCTCTTAACTTTGTCATATTTAAAATATACCAGTTTAGTAAAATCATCATTGAAATGACAAAAATACTGTTTGATCAATTCTGAATTAACACACATTAAAGAGAAAGTTCAATCTGATTAATTAGTGTCCATTAATTCATAATAATTGTTAAAATATATAAGTGTCCATCTGTCTCCTTGAGGTTCAAGCAAGTGTAACACTGAGTGATTCAGAGAGGTGTAGAGAGGTGTACTTGAAGGTCAAGACAGAAATATCAGAGGCTAGGTGTATCACTACAATGTGGACAATAGCCATTTCGTAAGGCAGAGCAATGGCGGAAATAGTTTTCGCCTAACGCTATCTTTGGCTAACATTATCGGACCTCCCGGAAAACCAAATGTCCACCTTCCTCCAGCACCCGATCGAGTCGACGGGACTCTTCGGGGGAGCCCTGGAATGTGTCTAGGCCAGGCAAAGACGCAAACAGGCGGAAGCCCTCAGAGAGGGGCTACCGAGTAAAAGCTTTGCACCCACAAAGGAAGGCATGCGTGGCCCTCCACGGAAGAGACCCGCTGGTGACAGTGAGACTTTTCAGTACCGGCCGAGGTTCTCTTCAGTGACCCCGTGTGGAACTCCGATTTGGGCCTGATGAAGCAGGACGAACTGATAATTTTACAGGTTTGTCTGCCCACGCGGTACGGGAACCTAACCTTTTGAGCCCAGTCTCTACTTGTAAAATACTACGAGGAGCTGGTGACATGTGTGCGTGCACCAAACATGACTCGCCTACTGTATGTGTAATCAAAACAAACACTGTTTCATGCATGTACAAAAATAAAAGTACCAAAGCACAAACTGGGCGGCCGTGGTGTAGTGGTAATGGCAGTCGTCTCCCGATCGGAAAGTTGGCGGTTCGACTCCCGGGACCCGCACCATGTGTCGTTGTGTCCTTGGGCAAGACACTTAACCCTGAGTTGCTCCCGGTAGGACTGGAAAGCACCTTGCATGGTAGTCTGCCGCCACCGGTTTATGAATGTGTGTAGCATTCAATATATGTGTAGCACTTTGAGATTTTCAGTAATGAAAAGTGCGTTATAAATTGAATTAATTATTATTATTAATTATAACTGCCCTGGTTCTTGACTCGAGTCCCATTTTTATAAAACACAAACCATGTGGTCAAACTATGAACCATAGCAAGATACACGAGCTCTGCCGGAGACGGTCAGATCTCTCAATATCTTCTGTTGGGCTGACCAACCTGCTCGAAAGATCGCGAGAGGGGTCAAAGGCCACCCTTGCAGCACTAAAACACGACGAGCAGCAATTGGGCATGTCGTCTAGGCTCATGGCGCACGCGCAGGCCTGGAAGGCATGTCTACCAAATGATTGGGTCATGACAACCATACGTCATGGGCTCAAGTCGTAGTTCACCAGGAGACCGCCCCCCTTCACGGGGGTACTGCAATCAAAGATTAACCCCACACGCGCATATGTGTTGAGGGAGGAAGTTTTCACGATGCTGCAGAAGGGAGTGATAAGTTTGGTCTCAAGACGCAAACTACGCTCTGGCCACTACAGCAAGTACTTCCTGGTGCCCAAAAAGGATAATTCCCTGAAACCGATTCTGGATCTAAGGACTCTGAATAAGAGAATAAAAACGTTTATGTTCAAGATGCTTACACTACGGTAGGTTCTCCAGTCTGTGAGACCAGGAGACTACGCATGTACAGTGGATTTGAAAGATGCCTATTTCCACATAGGCGTGTGGAGGAAACACAGAAAATTCCTCAGTTTTGTTTTCGAAGGGAACGCTTATGAATTCAAAGCCTTACCCTTCGGTTTAAAGACTGCTCCTCGTACATTTACTAAATGTCTGGATGCAACCCTGACCCCCCTTAGGAATCAAGGGCTCAGGGTTATGAATTACTTGGATGACCTACTGATTCTGGCTGAAAGCAGAAGGCCCAGTCACACTCCTATAGGGTGATCTCTCACCTGGAGTCTCTTGGGTTTGTCATAAACCTACAAAAGAGTGATCTAACTCCATCAAGGGTTACCGTATTTCTAGGAGTACAGATCGACACTGTCCGGTACAGAGCATGGCTCTCAAAGGAACGGGTTTCCTCTATTCGCCATTGCCTGGAAAGATTTAAACTGGATCAACGAGTCCCTGTGAAAACGTGCCAACGCCTGTTAGGCCTCTTGGCGGCAGCCATTCCCTGTGTGCCACACGCATTGTTGAAAATGCGGGCCATACAAGTATGGCTAAACCAACGGACACAACCCGCCCTGCCTAGTCAAGCAGGAAAGGTTAGAATAGATTCAGAGTGCCTGAAGGCCCTGGAACCTTGGAGAGATTTGTCTGTTTTCACGGAAGGGGTCCCACTGGGAAGGGTGTCATCCCGTGTGGTCATCACGATGGACGCCTCAAAAACAGGATGGGGCGATCTGCAGAAATCAGAACGCCCGTGGCCTTTGGAATAAACAGGAAGCGAGATTACATATCAACTTCCTGGAGTTGCTGGCCGTATTCCTGTCATTAAAATACTTCTTCAGTAAAGGTCTGATTGCTGGGCAGCATGTCCTGGTGAAATCAGATAACAGGACCACAGTGTCCTTCATCAACAGGGAGGAGGGACAAGGTCCCAGGCCCTCCTTGGACTGATGCAGAAGATGCTCACATGGTGTGCTCCAAGAATCTTGTCACTTAGGGCGACTCATGTCCCCGGTGAACTAAATTATGGAGCAGATGCCCTCTCAAGAGGGCCTCTCTTGGCGTCAGAATGGAGCCTGAACTCACGGATTGTGGAGCAGGTCTGGTCACAATTTGGGAGAGCCTCTATGGACTTGTTCGCTTGCAGGGCTAGCTCACAGTGTGACCTTTACTTCTCCTTGAGGGAAACAGACGCACCATTGGGAACAGATGCTCTGGCACATGATTGGCCAGCAGGGGTGCTCTACTATGCCTTTCCACCTGTCTCTCTGATCGAGGTGACACTGGAATGTGTGCGCCAGGGAGGTCTTTCCCTGATCCTGATAGCCCCCAGATGGCTGCAGAAACCGTGGTTCCCGGAGTTTATCTCAATGTTATCAGGGATACTATGGCAATTGCCTCCTCACAGGGTCCTGCTGACTCAGGCATGTGGGTAGCTTCTACACCCACGTCCGGAGTTGTGGCAGCTTTCAGCCTGGCCTTTGAAGGGAACTGGCTGAGAGCCTAAGGCTTTGATCGCTTTATCCCAAAACAAACAGCAACAACATACACAAAGGTACCCCTTGGTGTTTATGTTTGCTTAGGAGATGTTCAATGGAGGGGTTTCCCCTCTCCTTAACGGATCTCCAACATCAGGATAGGCCCCACTTGTCAGTCGTGCCCCTTGTATATGTAAATCTTTTCCCTAGGGACTTGGGAGGTTACCCTGTGCTTGACCTGGGTTTTCTACCCCCACATTACCACCCAATTAATTGTGGTGTAATGGGTCCCTTGCTCCTTTCCTCCTGTTTCTCGGGTTGTTCCAGAGAAAATGGGGATGATGAGTATTCACACTAGTGGAGCACGCTTAGGCTGTCTCTAGCTGGTGTTTTTTATCTATATGTCCAGTTGAAACATCAAGTTGATGTTTTTACATTTGGCATTTTTTCTTCTCAGCCTGTGCTCTCTACATACCTTGTAGAAAGCAGCTGGGAAATACCTGTCTTTTTAAGGCGGATGTTCTCACATGCATTTTGCTGAGCATTTCAAGGGCGTGAATGAATTACGTTCCCATAGCATATGTTGCACCGAGAGACATGACTGAAAGGGAACTGAAAGTTATGCACCATAACTCATGTTCCCTGAAGGAAGGGAACGAGGTGCAACATATCTGGCCCTTTTCAATGCTGAAAGCTCGGTGAAGTGCATTTTGGAGAAAGATGGATGGGCGTCAGCGGCTTAAATACCCAGAGGGCGGGGCCTCTGGCGCAACGCTGACGCCCTTGCCGTAAAGGCGTGAATGTATTCCTTCAGGTAATTGCGCGGGGGCGCAATAGCCTATATGCCACAGACTTCCGTTCCAGCACCTCCGCAGTCATTACACAGACGGCGCACTTCCGGTTAGCGCGAAAGACACGAACATAAATGACTAAATACAATTAATAAAACATCTGCATACACACCCATAATAACTCTATACACATATAAATCCATATAAAATTATGGCGACGTTCCCCCTACGGATAGCCGCGATAAATGTTCGCCGAAACCCCCCCGCGGGACAGCTGTTCCCACCGGTGGGCGGACACAACGGTACTCACTTGTAGTGCCGGTAGCGTGTGGCCGCTTCCCGTTTCGGGTTGTTGTCATGGTAGGCTACTAGGAGCTAACGCTAACAACAACAGAAGTGGATGGGAACCGGAAGTGGCGGGTATGTGTTGCATTTTACCGGAAGTACGTCACGGCCCCCCGTGGCATATAGGCTATTCCCATAACATATGTTGCACCTCGTTCTCTTCCTTCAGGGAACATGAGTTATGGTGCATAACTTTCAGCTTTTAAGCACCCTTTTACAGGAATTTTCTCTTTTGCATAGGTAACAAGAGCAAATGTAGGTTCAGTTAGGGTACAGTCTGAGAAGAAGTTGTGGTAAATGTTCTCTGGTGTAATGGAAACAGATGAGCCTGTATCTACAATCAGCTCAACATATTTACATTGTCCATTAGCAGTCACTTAAACTGTGCAGAGAATCTTGTCTTGTACTGTATTGTTCATGTAAAGAACTGTGCACACTTGTTGTAGGTCACTTTAAAAGCAGGGCATGAAGGTTTGTTAGCAAGGTGGTTAGAAGATCCACAATGAAAGCAGGAATGGTTACCAGCAGCTTGAACAATGGCAGGAGCAGGGTTCTGTGGCGGCTTCTTCTTTATGTCCCAGCGACAGCTTGGCTTTGATTGTTTCTGTATGACCCTCACCGGAGCAGAATCGCCAGCAGCAGTAGGCAGCATCAGAGACAACATTAGCATTAATCCACTTTCAATTTGCAACACCAATGTAGTAGCTTTAGCAAATGTTAGGTCCGGTTCAAGTAATAATCGGTCTCTTATGCGAGTTTTAGCAACACGCTCCATCTGTTGATCACATAGCAGTTGTTCCTCCATGTCGCCAAAATCACATGCAGCAACTAACTCACGTAGAGAAGCCAAGAACTGATTTACCGTCTCACCGGCCTCTGTGCTCTTTGTCAAAACTTGTGTCGTTCAGTAATGACGTGCACCTTTGGTACAAAATGTTCTTTTAGAGCATATGTGTCAAACTCAAGGCTCGGGGGGCAAATGTGGCCTTCCTTAACATCTTATCTGGCACCCAAGATGATATTTAAATGTAAAATATTGTTATCACTTTTTTTTTAAATCTTTGATTATGATGTCAAAAGTGCAACAGAGAACATCAAATGAGACCAATCAAACTCATTGAGGAACCTGCAAACAAGAAAAGATGTTGGGTAATTAACATGAGTTAATGTAGATTCTGAAACCGGCCCTTAGTTTGAAAAATGTTTTAATTTTAGCCCTGTTTTGGAAGTGGGTTTTACACCACTGTTTTAGAGCATCAATAGCAGCAGCAAACGTGTTTGGCAGGGTGTAAAAAAGCTGCTGACCCTACGTATCCCAGGGCATGAAGTAGAACCGCACGCTTTCTTGAATCAGGCCAGTTGCTCCCGACGCTGCTATAATAACCAACATGTAGTTTTCAAACATTTTTAACCGTGTTGGAAATGTTATCGCCTGTTCCCCTGGACGTGGCAGGAATGGAGCAGGTAAAGGCACAGAAATACACGTCCGCTTTCTGTTCTGGCTCTTGACGGAGGCAGTCGCTTCCAGTCCTTTCCTCCCCCGTCCTCCCCCCCCCCCTGCTGCTGCCTGCAGCTCCTCAGAAAAGCACCTCGAACGCAAATTAAGATGGATTGGAGGTATGGGCATTCGATTCTTCGAACAAGATTTCAACAGAAGACAAGGCACGAGGGGAGCCGGTCCATCCACACAGAGTGACGAAGAGGATACGCCATGGATTCCTGTTTGGATGGTGTGCGTCTCGCTCTCTGCGCTGTGCTCTGTGGAGGAGGTGAAGAATCTGGATTATATTGGATTATGATGGCAGCGCTTTGCTTTTTGGCGTTTTGTGGAGCACTGGCCTATCGCAAACGAGGGAGACTTCAGCAGGACTTGCCTGGAGCACCCGACGTCTGGTCTGCGCAGTGACCTCGAGAAATCAGCTGTTTGCGAGCTTATCCGGAAGGTGAACAGATCACCCTCGGATTGGGACTCTGGACGCTGTACTGGTCAACATCTGAGGACAGAGCTTGGATCAGTGGAAAAAAGTCCCGAATTGGATCATTTTTGGAACAGAGTCGCCCTTACAGACTGAAGGCTACAGAAATTACAATGTGAGCCTGGAGTGAAAATATTTGTCAATTCTTATCTGACACCCTTGGAAACAGCCTTGAAAAAGGCTGGATATCTAATTTCTCCTGAGACGTGTTTTACTGAGGACAAACAGCTGCTCCTCTTGTCTTGTCCGCTACCCCCCCCGGATAACTTTTCTATGAGCGTTATCAGAGGCCAGCTGGTTACATCTAAGACTGTTGCTATCTGGAATGTCTCATGGACAGAAATCTCCCTGCCTCAGTCTCAAAATGCAACATGTAACTGTCTTAAATGTGCTTATGGTATGGTTTTACTGTCTCGTGTGGTGTCTTGGCAGACAAAATGTGATAAATTTTTTTTAATACCAACGCTGTGACCCTTATGGTACTTTCCTTGTTTCACACCTTTGACCTTCATCCCGAAGCGGATGAGAGAGGATGAAGGTGAAGAACACAATGTGATTCGTCACATGTGGTCTGAATTGTTAGCAGCTTCACACACTCACCCCCCCTTCCGGATGACTGTGCGTACATATTCACGCTGTATTGGTGAAAACTTGTGCAATGTTAATAAAAGTACTCTGACTCTGACATGATGCATTTAATGTTGTGTTTGCTCTTCAGGCAGGCATATTTTGTTCTTTTTTGTTAAATACAAAAATATGATTTTTTTTTTTTTTTGTTTGTTTTTTTTTGTATTAGTTGTCTAAGAAATATGGATCAGTCTTTACAATCTACCTCGGACCCAAAAAGGTGGTGGTCCTGACCGGGTACAAGACGGTGAAGGAGGCACTCGTTCAACATGATGAGGAGTTTGGAGAACGAGAGGTCATTCCAATTTTGAAAGAATTCACCCAAGGCCATGGTAGAGAAGAGCAAATGTACAGTATTCAGTTTTTGCTTTCATTTGTCACATTTTAAGTGAAAGGCAACTTCATGTTTTATTTCAGGGGTTTTATGGTCAAATGGTGAGTCGTGGAAGGAAATGCGGCGCTTTGCTTTGACCAACCTCAGAGATTTTGGGATGGGAAAGAAGGCTTGTGAGGACAAGATCATCGAGGAATGTCAGCACCTCACTGAAGTTTTTAAGGAGTTCAAAGGTACAAACCATCAGTTTAAGTACAGTCACATATATACAGTATATACAGTATATGATATATATATATATATATATATATATACATATATATATATACTATATATATATATATATATATATATATATATTGTAGGAGGTGGTGAAGAGACGACACAGGAGACGGGATGCAGGTCTTCACTTTATTCACTCCTACTAAAACTGGCGGGAAAACCACCCAACTCCGCCTTATATACCCACATAACATCCGGTCCTCTGGACCTTTCACAATAAAAGCATCCTTAACACATTCGGTCCACTGGGTGTGAGTAGAGCCCCCTAGTGGTCCACCACACACGCCCCCCCAGAACACCCAGTAAGGTCCATCACTAGTCCCGCGTTTTAGGTTTGATCAAACGCCCAGAACGGCTGAACCTGGGCCCCGCAGAACCAGTTTGATGAAGCTGGGGGTGACGATGAGGGGCTGCAGAAGATTCAGGCTCCAATGGTTGTTGAGAGTCTCTGGAAGGAGGGCCGCAATCCGTTAGCAACGTGGATGGAGGTCTGCCCCTGCGAGGAGCCTGGGCCGTAACAACGTGATCATCTGACACAACATGAGCCGGTTTAAGCCTATCGATACAGACAGTCTCAGTACGACCCCCTAAATCTAAAAGGAAATGTTTTGGGCCTGGCTGAAGAACCCGAAACGGTCCATCATACACAGGCTGTAGTGGTGTCCTGTGTGCATTGTGTTTGACAAAAACAAATTTAGAGGACTCCAGACTCTTAGGGACAAATGACTGAGGTAAACAATGGTGTACCGGGCCAGGGACACGAACGGAGTCCTCCTGAGACGAAAAATGTTGCAACGGCGGGGCGAACTGTGGTGAGGGTACCTCAGGTAAAAACTCACCGGGGACGCGCACAGGTTGACCGTAAACCAGTTCAGCCGGGGAAGAGCTCAGGTCCTCTTTGGTTGCGGTACGTAAACCTAACAACACCCAGGGAAGACGGTCAATCCAGTTGTCACCGGTCAATGCAGCTCGCAGTGCAGCTTTCAATGACCTGTGAAACCGTTCACACAAACCATTAGCTTGAGGGTTGTAAGCTGTAGTCCTGTGAACGTTCGTCCCCAGGCCCTTGGCCATGGTAGACCAAAGCTCAGAAACAAACTGCGGGCCCCTGTCTGATGTAATGTCTGAAGGGGGGCCAAAACGTGCAACCCAGGTAGACAAAAATGCCCGGGCCACCACTGCAGCCGTTGTGGATGTCAGAGGAACCACCTCAGGCCACCTGGTGGTCCGGTCTATCATAGTCAGCAGATGAGTAAAACCTTGTGATGGAGGCAGAGGGCCCACCAGGTCCACGTGCACATGGTCAAACCGCCGACTAGGGATAGGGAAAGGTTCCAAAGGTGCTTTGGTGTGTCTGTCAACCTTAGCACGCTGACATGGGACACACGCTGCTGCCCACTCCTTAACCGCTTTACGCAGACCGGGCCAAACAAACTTTGAACTGACCAGTTTCACCGATGCTCTAACCCCTGGATGAGAAAGGGAATGCAAGGAGTCAAAAACGCGGCGTCGCCATGAAACTGGAACCAGGGGGCGGGGCCTGCCAGTAGAAACGTCACAGAGCAGGAGAGGACCTCCGTCATTCACCTGCCGTTCCTCCAACTCGAGGCCCGTGGGCCCGGACTGGAGCTCGAGTATTTCTGCGTCGCTACGTTGGTCCGCAGCCATGGCAGAAAAATCGATGCCCACGTACACGGGGGAGATCAGCACCCGGGAGAGACAGTCGGCCACCACGTTGGACTTTCCAGCCACATGCTGAATGTCTGTAGTAAATTCAGACACCGCTGCGAGGTGGCGTTGCTGGCGGGCGGACCAGGGGTCAGAAATTTTCGACATGGCAAACACCAAGGGTTTGTGGTCAACGTATGCAGTGAACTGGCGGCCTTCCAGGAAAAACCTGAAATGGCGTGTAGCTAGGTAAAGCGCCAGCAACTCTCTGTCAAAAACACTGTATTTAAGCTCATTGTCCCGCAGCGTACGGCTGTAAAATGCAAGCGGCTGCCAAACTCCTGACACCTGCTGTTCTAACACAGCCCCCACCGCGACATCAGATGCGTCTGTTGTCAAAGCTATTTGTGCCGCCGGGGATGGATGGGCCAGAAGGGCAGCAGTGGCCAGTGCAGTTTTAGCATCACCAAATGCCTGTAGGCGTTCTGGTGTCCAGTCAACACTGTCGTTGGGCTTTTTCTTTTTCAGCGCTCCATAGAGCGGGCGCAGCAGTTGTGCTGCCCTGGGGAGGAAACGGTTATAGAAATTCACCATTCCCAAAAATTCTTGTAGCGCTTTAACAGACTGGGGCTGTGGAAAATCTGACACTGCCTGCACTTTGTTTGGTAACGGGACGGCACCACTTGCAGAAATGCGGTGGCCCAAAAAGTCAATGACTGGCAGTCCAAACTGGCATTTTGCTGTATTTACAATCAGGCCATGTGCTGCTAGGCGCTGAAAAACCTCGCGGAGGTGGGACATGTGCTGGTCAGCTGAGCTGCTAGCCACCAGGATGTCGTCCAGATACACAAATACGAAGGACAGACCCCTTAGGACTGAATCCATCAACCGCTGAAATGTTTGTGCTGCTCCTTTAAGACCAAAAGGCATGCGCAAAAACTCAAACAGGCCGAAAGGCGTGATCACAGCGGTTTTAGGGACATCCTCCACATGCACAGGAACCTGGTGGTAACCCCGTACTAAATCTACTTTTGAAAAAATAGAAGTCCCATCCAGGTGCACTGAGAAATCCTGGATGTGGGGGATGGGGTAACGATCGTTCTCCGTGATGTTATTAAGGCGGCGGAAATCCCCACATGGACGCCATTTGCCGTCTGCTTTGGGCACCATGTGGAGGGGGGAGGCCCACGGGCTGTTTGAGCGCTGCACGATGCCTAAATGCTCCATGTTAGCAAACTCTTCCTGTGCTATTGCTAGCTTAGTAGCATCGAGGCGGCGTGCACGTGCGAACACCGGGGGACCTGTTGTGGGAATATAATGTTCAACCCCATGCTTTGTGTTTGTGTTGGCAAAGTTAGGAACAGTCAGCGAGGGAAACTCAGACAATAAACGTTGAAACACATCACCCGAAGCTAAAAAATTAGCATGCATTAGAGGCCCAGCTCCTCGCGTCTCACAAGGCAGTGACGAAAAGGACACCGCGTCGATTAAACGTCTGTTAGCCATGTCAACCAGGAGCCCGTGAGCACAAAGAAAATCGGCCCCTAAAATAGGGACTGAGCTAGCTGCTACCACAAAGTTCCACTGGAAGTCTCGTTCATGGAAACGAACAGTCACCAACCTTTCACCAAACGTCTTGATGGGTGAGCCGTTAGCCGCGGTTAGCTGCGGGCCGCAGCCTTCAGCCAACATGTCGGAGCCAGACGGGGGAACAAGGCTCTTCTGCGAACCAGAGTCCACCAGGAACCGCCTCCCCGACCTCGAGTCTTCGATGAAAAGCAGCCTTTCCTTGTCGCCAACGGCCGCGGCTGCTAGCGTGCGTTGGCGTTGTCGTTTCCCTGAGGTTTGTAGCTGCACGGTGGGACGCACCGTCGTGCTTTGGCGCCAAAACGCTTGTGGTAGTAGCAAAAGGCGGCTCCTGTCCGCCCGCGGCTAGCGACCCCTGCTACCACCGATGGCTCGTCCGGCGCTGAGGGCGTTGCTTGAAACTCGGGCGCTGCTGGAGATCCGTGGGCCGCCATCTGGACTTCGAAGGTCCTTGTCGTTAGAAGAATGCGGTCAGCTTCTCCGGCCAGCGCGCGGTAATTCTTCTGCTGCAGAAGCGTGGAGTTGGCCAGGACATTACGCACTTGTGGCGGAAACTTGCGGAGGAGAAGGTGGCGGAAGAGGAACTCGCAGTCGCCTGAGCCCCGCAAGGCTAACATGCCCTCCACTAGCTCCAGAGCTGTGCCATCGCCCAAACCGGGGAAGGAAAACAGTTTCTCCGCGCGCTCCGCGTCTGAAAGCGTATAACGCTGCAGAAGGAGCTCCTTGATTGCGGCGTATTTTCCTTGTGCAGGAGGGTCCTCGAGCAGGCTCATTACCCGCTGGGCTGACCGTGGGTCCAGCGCCGCAACCACATGATGGTATTTGGTGTCGTCTGAAGAAATCCCGCGAAGTGCGAACTGCGCTTCGACGTGTGCAAACCACGCCGGGGCGGCGTTCAGCCAGAAGTCCGGCATCCTGCCGGACACCGCAAAAGCGAGCGAGGCCGCCTGTGGGGGTTCCACCACAGGGGACAGCTGAGGGGAGCTGGCTGTAGCTTCATGCGTCGACATATTCAGCTCACGAGGGTCACCAATTGTAGGAGGTGGTGAAGAGACGACACAGGAGACGGGATGCAGGTCTTCACTTTATTCACTCCTACTAAAACTGGCGGGAAAACCACCCAACTCCGCCTTATATACCCACATAACATCCGGTCCTCTGGACCTTTCACAATAAAAGCATCCTTAACACATTCGGTCCACTGGGTGTGAGTAGAGCCCCCTAGTGGTCCACCACAATATATATATATATATATATATATATATATATATATATATATATATATATATATATACTATA
>JBBPBX010085138.1:0-15150 GCA_038048925.1 Garcialebias charrua
ATTGCCGGCAGTAAGTCAGGCTCGTTTCCGGTGAGAGTTGGACTCCGCCAAGGTTGCCCTTTGTCACCGATTCTGTTCATAACTTTTATGGACAGAATTTCTAGGCGCAGCCAAGGTGTTGAGAGGATCCGTTTTGGTGACCTTAGAATCGCTTCTCTGTTTTTTGCAGATGATGTGGTCCTACTGGCTTCATCAGTTCGTGATTTACAACTTTCACTGGAGCGGTTTGCAGCCGAGTGTGATGCGGCCGGGATGAGGATCAGTTCCTCCAAATCCGAGGCCATGGTCTTGAGCCGGAAAAGGGTAGCATGCCCTCTCCGGGTCGGGGAGGAGGTCCTGCCCCAAGTGGAGGAGTTTAAGTATCTCGGGATCTTGTTCACGAATGAGGGAAAACTGGAGCGTGAGATCGATAGGCGGATAGGTGCAGCGTCCGCAGTGAAGCGGGCGCTGTACCGGTCTGTCGTGGTGAAGAGAGAGCTGAGTCAAAAGGCAAAGCTCTCAATTTACCGATCGATCTACGTTCCCACCCTCATCTATGGTCATGAGCTTTGGGTTATGACCGAAAGAACAAGATCTCGGATACAAGCGGCTGAAATGAGTTTTCTCCGCAGGGTGTCTGGACTCTCCCTTAGAGATAGGGTGAGAAGCTCAGTCATCCGGGAGGGACTCGGAGTAGAGCCGCTGCTTCTCCACATCGAGAGGAGCCAGTTGAGGTGGCTCGGGCATCTGGTTAGGATGCCTCCTGGACGCCTCCCTGGTGAGGTGTTCCGGGCATGTCCCACCGGGAGGAGACCCAGAGGAAGACCCAGGACGCGCTGGAGGGACTATGTTTCTCGGCTGGCCTGGGAACGCCTTGGGATTCCCCCGGAGGAGCTGCTCCAAGTGGCTGGGGAGAGGGAAGTCTGGGCCTCCCTACTTAGGTTGCTACCCCCGCGACCCGACCCCGGATAAGCGGAAGAAGATGGATGGATGGATGGATGGATAGTCTCAGCTAACACATCAGCTTTCAGGTCAGTATCTGTGGTCAGGTTTGGGTTTTTAGGGTTAGTTAACTGTGGCAAACTCCAAAAGTTGATCAGTTTAAGTTCAATAGTTGCTTTTTCCAAGTTTCATTAAAGACATCTCAAACTAGTTGGAACAATAGACATTATTTGATAAGCAATTACTTCAGCTATAAAACAAGAAAGTAAAAAAACGGTAGGCTGTTTAGTTTTTATGATTTGTAAAAAAGATTAATGACACACGAACATGACCGTTTTATTCATGTCGCAATGCACTCTGGGTAAATAATGAAGACATGTTTGTGTGAGTTACATTCAGCTTGAATGTTATTTTAAATGTTATCTGACCTTCAGCTCTTTTAGCTGAACCGGAGCGTATTGACAAGAGAGGAGAATGGAGAAAATATTCAGCATTCACGTTAGCTCCAGAGCTAATGTACAGTATGACATTTGTCGCTTCATGCTCAATCCAGGTAGAAAAATCTAACAAAGTTCAGTCAGGGCCTCTGGACAGATTCTTCTTGTTGAAACGTTTCATCTTTTATCCAAGAGACTTCTTCAGTCTGAGGAGCTGCAATAAACTCAGTCTTAAATAGGACCCTAGTGCAGGGATACTCATTGCGTGGCTCCCGAGCCACATGTAGGCGGGCTACATGTGGCTCGGGAGCCACGCAATGAGTATCCCTGCACTAGGGTCCTATTTAAGACTGAGTTTATTGCAGCTCCTCAGACTGAAGAAGTCTCTTGGATAAAAGATGAAACGTTTCAACAAGAAGAATCTGTCCAGAGGCCCTGACTGAACTTTGTTAGATTTTTCTACCTGGATTGAGCATGAAGCGACAAATGTCATACTGTACATTAGCTCTGGAGCTAACGTGAATGCTGAATATTTTCTCCATTCTCCTCTCTTGTCAATACGCTCCGGTTCAGCTAAAAGAGCTGAAGGTCAGATAACATTTAAAATAACATTCAAGCTGAATGTAACTCACACAAACATGTCTTCATTATTTACCCAGAGTGCATTGCGACATGAATAAAACGGTCATGTTCGTGTGTCATTAATCTTTTTTACAAATCATAAAAACTAAACAGCCTACCGTTTTTTTACTTTCTTGTTTTATAGCTGAAGTAATTGCTTATCAAATAATGTCTATTGTTCCAACTAGTTTGAGATGTCTTTAATGAAACTTGGAAAAAGCAACTATTGAACTTAAACTGATCAACTTTTGGAGTTTGCCACAGTTAACTAACCCTAAAAACCCAAACCTGACCACAGATACTGACCTGAAAGCTGATGTGTTAGCTGAGACTATCCATCCATCCATCCATCCATCTTCTTCCGCTTATCCGGGGTCGGGTCGCGGGGGTAGCAGCCTAAGTAGGGAGGCCCAGACTTCCCTCTCCCCAGCCACTTGGAGCAGCTCCTCCGGGGGAATCCCAAGGCGTTCCCAGGCCAGCCGAGAAACATAGTCCCTCCAGCGCGTCCTGGGTCTTCCTCTGGGTCTCCTCCCGGTGGGACATGCCCGGAACACCTCACCAGGGAGGCGTCCAGGAGGCATCCTAACCAGATGCCCGAGCCACCTCAACTGGCTCCTCTCGATGTGGAGAAGCAGCGGCTCTACTCCGAGTCCCTCCCGGATGACTGAGCTTCTCACCCTATCTCTAAGGGAGAGTCCAGACACCCTGCGGAGAAAACTCATTTCAGCCGCTTGTATCCGAGATCTTGTTCTTTCGGTCATAACCCAAAGCTCATGACCATAGATGAGGGTGGGAACGTAGATCGATCGGTAAATTGAGAGCTTTGCCTTTTGACTCAGCTCTCTCTTCACCACGACAGACCGGTACAGCGCCCGCTTCACTGCGGACGCTGCACCTATCCGCCTATCGATCTCACGCTCCAGTTTTCCCTCATTCGTGAACAAGATCCCGAGATACTTAAACTCCTCCACTTGGGGCAGGACCTCCTCCCCGACCCGGAGAGGGCACGCTACCCTTTTCCGGCTCAAGACCATGGCCTCGGATTTGGAGGAACTGATCCTCATCCCGGCCGCATCACACTCAGCTGCAAACCGCTCCAGTGAAAGCTGTAAATCACGAACTGATGAAGCCAATAGGACCACATCATCTGCAAAAAACAGAGAAGCGATTCTAAGGCCACCAAAACGGATCCTCTCAACACCTTGGCTGCGCCTAGAAATTCTGTCCATAAAAGTTATAAACAGAATCGGTGACAAAGGGCAACCTTGGCGGAGTCCAACTCTCACCGGAAACGAGCCTGACTTACTGCCGGCAATGCGGACCAAGCTCTGACACCGGTCGTACAGGGACCTAACAGCCCATATCAAAGGGCCTGGTACCCCATACTCCCGGAGTACCCCCCACAGAACCCCCCGAGGGACGCGGTCGAATGCCTTCTCCAAGTCCACAAAGCACATGTAAACTGGTTGGGCAAACTCCCACGCACCCTCCAGGACCCTGCTGAGGGTGTAGAGCTGGTCCAGTGTTCCACGACCAGCACGAAAACCACACTGCTCCTCCTGAATCCGAGGTTCGACTATCCGACGGACCCTCCTCTCCAGAACCCCTGAATAGACCTTACCAGGGAGGCTTAAGAGTGTGATCCCCCTATAGTTGGAACACACCCTACGGTCCCCCTTTTTGAATAGGGGAACCACCACCCCAGTCTGCCAATCCAAGGGAACTGCCCCCGATGTCCACGCGATATTGCAGAGTCGCGTAAGCCAACACAACCCCACAACATCCAGAGCCCTAAGGAACTCAGGACGAATCTCATCCACCCCCGGAGCCTTGCCACCGCAGAGCTTTTTAACCACCTCGGCGACCTCAGCACCAGAGATCGGAGAACCCGACCCAAAGTCCCCAGGCTCCGCTTCCTCAGTGGAAGACGTGCCAGTAGGATTGAGGAGGTCTTCGAAGTATTCCGCCCACCGACTCACAACATCCCGAGTTGAGGTCAACAGCACGCCACCCCCACCATAAATGGTGTTGGTCGCGTACCGCTTTCCCCCCCTGAGACGCCGGATGGTGGACCAGAATCGCCTCGAAGCCGTACGGAAGTCATTCTCCATGGCCTCTCCGAACTCCTCCCACGCCCGAGTTTTTGCCTCAGCAACCACCCGAGCCGCATGCCGCTTGGACTGCCGGTACCTATCAGCTGCTTCCGGGGTCCCACAAGCCAAAAAGGCCCAATAGGACTCCTTCTTCAGCCTGACAGCATCCCTCACCGCCGGTGTCCACCACCGGGTTCGAGGGTTGCCACCACGACAGGCACCAACAACCTTGCGGCCACAACTCCGATAAGCTGCCTCGACAATAGAGGCGCGAAACACGGCCCACTCGGACTCAATGTCCCCCGCCTCCCTCGGAACGTGTTCAAAGCTCTCCCGGAGGTGGGAGTTAAAGCTCCGTCTTACGGGAGACTCTGCCAGACGTTCCCAGCAGACCCTCACAATACGTTTGGGTCTGCCAGGTCTGACCGGCATCCTCCCACCATCGGAGCCAACTCACCACCAGGTAGTGGTCAGTTGACAGCTCCGCCCCTCTCTTCACCCGAGTGTCCAAGACATGCGGCCGCAGATCAGATGAGACGACAACAAAGTCGATCATCGAACTGCGACCTAGGGTGTCCTGGTGCCAAGAGCACATATGGACACCCTTATGCCTGAACATGGTGTTCGTTATGGACAATCCATGACGAGCACAGAAGTCCAATAACAGAACACCACTCTGGTTCAGATCAGGGGGGCCGTTCCTCCCAACCACACCCCTCCAGGTCTCACTGTCATTGCCCACGTGAGCGTTGAAGTCCCCCAGTAGAACAAGGGAGTCCCCAGGAGGCGCACTCTCCAATACCCCCTCCAAGGACTCCAAAAAGGGTGGGTAGTCTGAGCTGCCGTTTGGTGCATAGGCACAAACAACAGTCAGAGCCCGTCCCCCCACACGTAGGCGAAGGGAGGCTACCCTCTCGTTCACCGGGGTGAACCCCAACGTACAGGCACCAAGATGGGGGGCAACCAGTATGCCCACTCCTGCTCGGCGCCTCTCACCAGGGGCAACTCCAGAGTGGAAGAGTGTCCAACCCCTCTCAAGGAAACTGGTTCCAGAGCCAGAGCCATGCGTTGAGGTGAGTCCGACTATTTCTAGTCGGAACCTCTCAACCTCACACACTAGCTCAGGCTCCTTCCCCACCAGAGAGGTGACATTCCATGTCCCAATGGCCAGCTTCTGTAGCCGAGGATCAGACCGCCAGGGTCCCCGCCCTCGGCCACCACCCATCTCACATTGCACCCGACCCCTTTGGCCCCTCCCACAGGTGGTGAGCCCATGGGAAGTAGCTGAGACTAATCAACACATATTCTGAGAGCTAACAGACAGAACATCCATCCATCATCTTTTACTCGCTTCTTACTTTTTGGGTAGCAGGGGTTACAGACAGAACAATATAATATTTGCATTTGTTTCATTAAGTATTTGTAACATATCGCATAAAACAATGGGTGGATAATAATGAAGCTTTCAGAGAATAATAACTCAGCAGACCTTGAAATTATTAACTTTCGGTGCAAGATTAAGTCAATATGGACAGAAAAGTCAACTGACCTTAAAAAACACAAGAACTGACAACAACTTCTTAATATGTGCTGATGTTTGAAGTGGTAGCGGAGGCATTCACAGCATATCCTAGAATACCGTAATTTCTAGTGTATAAGTTGCACCTTTATGTCTAATTTTCATACCCTGTGATTTATATGCCAAAGCGACTTAC
Source organism: Garcialebias charrua (assembly GCA_038048925.1). NCBI lineage: Eukaryota > Metazoa > Chordata > Actinopteri > Cyprinodontiformes > Rivulidae > Garcialebias > Garcialebias charrua. Next base: position 5,788 of record JBBPBX010085138.1, read on the forward strand.
TGTATTTATGTTTTTTCCCCATATTTATAACCCAATTTTTGCTGAGATCTGACGATTTCATTAATTCTGATATGGAAGATATTGAACATTACCATTTCCAGCCACTAAAGGGCCCTCAACTAATATGGCGAGCCAAGTGTCTCATTAATAGGTAAAATACCATACATACATACCATTTTATTTATAAAGCACTTTAAACAGGAACAAGTCCACACCAAAGTGCTGAACAAACAAACAAGCAACAGGCACCACAGACAATGAAGTACAACACGAAAAACATAAAAACACTGCAGATCAAAAATAAAACGATCAAACACCAATCAGCGGGTGTTGAAGGCAACAGAATAGTAGTGAGTTTTTAACCTGGATTTGAAAACTGAGAGGGAGGGGGGCCTGTTTAATGAGAACCATAAAAATGGCTATTAAAGGAGACCACAGATAGGTTTTTAAAATTGTTATGGTATGTCTTTGGGCTATCCTGACAATGTTCATTCAATTTAATACACAAAATAATTCTTAGATAATCAATTATACCCTTTTTAATTCTGCCATTTTTAACTTTCGTTTTGAACGACTGGTTTATGATAATGAGATCTGAAGTTCACGCCCTTCAAAGATCTGTTTACATTAACTCCGCCCTCCAAAGGCAGACGAGGATGTCTGAACTCGCGTTACTGCCACCCAGAGCCCTGAGCTGAGCTGAACTGGACCGCGACGTATTTATTGTGGGACAGATCAGACATGTACAAGTTGTCGTGTCATTTTTAATTTTTCCTCTGTAATACGTCTCCCTCCCTCCCCCTGTGCGCGCGCGCTGGAGGGAGCGGATGTCACTCGCAGCGGACACACACACACACGCTCACGGGGTCTGATTTGCGCTCGCGCGGGTCTCATTTGTTCTCTCGAAGGTCTCATTTGTTCACTCGAGGGTGTGTATTTGCTCTCCCCCCTAATGACAGCGTTAAAAATCCATAGCTGTCTCCCTCGATCAGCGCGCTCATACACATACACACACACACAGGTTTGTTCATGTGGTTTAGCGGTACGTAGTCTGGCCTGCTATGACACATAAACCAACACACACACACACACACACTGCAACATGCTGCATCGCTGTTCATTCAAGACTCCCATCTGAAAACTATGCCATTATCTGGGCCAGGAGGGTTAGATAATCTTTGCAACGCTCACGTTAGCTGGCTAGACTCTGTGACATTTTTAGCCATTGTGCTGACATGAAATAAGGAAAAACAACCGTCCCCTCTTTCATACTGAAGTGGGTGGAGCATCACCAGGGGTTGCTAGGTGACGGGGCGGGACAAAGGTTGGGGCAGAGCCATATAAAGTGAGAGTTCCGACACCCTTTGATCTCGCCGATAGGCGGTCAATCGTTCCAAACAACGGCTATGGAAACCTTGTGGAGCTGCGCCCTCTGGCGGCAACGGAGCGCTACTGCAGGCAGCTTCAAACTGTTACCCAGAGCCATGGAACAAATCGCCCCCTCCATGACCCACGTGACTTCCGCATTCCATTCTTACAATGGAACTCTATGGGAGTGTCGCAACTCTCACTTTATATGGCTCTAGGTTGGGGTTGTGGGTTGTGGCTGCGGTTTGTGACGTCACAAACCGCAGGAAGTAGAAACGAAGTGTTTTTATCAAAGATAAATAAATATACTTAGAATAAATAAACCACTGGGTGCATTTTTTTGGCACTAGGTCTGTTTTTTTATGAAGTACATACCCAAAGTTGAGTAAAAAAAACATTAAAAAGTGAATTTTGAATATGTGGTCCCCTTTAATGAGTCACTTGGCTTGCCATACCAAGCTACATTCGTGTTGCTCCAGAACTCCTGGAACAAACGTCAAATCAACTGCATTTCGCTGTGCCACCCAGGTGAAATGCACCTGATTTGACCATTAAAGTGCATTTATTAAAGAAACTTTCAACTGAGACACACCTTTACTAAAACTTTGAGCAAACAAATAATTGTTTTTAGGTGGTTATCTTGTTAAAATTTGAAGAAATGCACGGTGAGTTGTCCCTCTGCGCGATTCTGCGTATTGGCTTTTAAAATGCAGCTGATTTGACCAATATAGTGCATTTATTAAGGAAAAGTTAAACTGAGACACACCTTTGCTATAATTTCGAGCAAACAAATAATTGTTTTTAAGTGTTAATCTTGTTAAATTCTTGTTAAAGTCCTCCCGTGCACGCTCTCGCAGCCGCCATTTGGCAGCCATTCGATTTCTGTTACAACACCAGCCCACATTTCCAGGTGGTCAGTGTTGACGCATAATAGATGCGGCTTATACGGCGAAGTGACATTTGTTTTCCCCCCCCACTTTATTAGACATAATTGGACTGATGTGACTTATACGGTGGTGCAACGTGTACGGCAGAAAATATGGTAATTGGATCATGTTTAACATTATTTGCATTATTTTATTTCTCAACATAAGATGATCTCAGTGTAAAGCTCTGGCATAAAAAGATTCAGGTCTTTAATTTTGACTGTAGCTACATTTTACAAAATAAAAGTAGCAGACAGCTGGAGCTACTGGGTCCGTGTACCCTTCGTACACGGACCCTACTGGAACCATTTGAAACTGCATTTTGAAGAGTTCAATTTTGTTTGTTTGTTTGTTTGTTTGTTTGTTTATTCATTTCATTCATTTTGTCATCAGTGTTGTCTGTTCTTACCATACCATACCATACCACTTTATTTATAAAGCACTTTAAACAGTGACAGTGCACACCAAAGTGCTGTACGTACAGGGACAGACAGACCAAGCACACAGCAACACTTCTTAACATCTGGATGAGAGCAAGACATTCAATTCTTTATCTGAAGCACTTCAACACTGATTTCAACATAATAAAGCCGACTGTAAACTATAGCCGCTTACGCATTGGCCGGCCCTCCCCGGCTCTCCCAGCTTCTAACCCGGGTTCGGCGTCTTCGCATTTACCTTTTCCGCCCGGGATCCACCCTTGTTCTGGAACCATCTTCACCGTGGTTCTTATCGGGCCGAGCCCGACAGGGCTAGTTTCAGCTCTCATTTGATTCGTTGTTTGCAGCAGGGGCGGGACTCATTCAAACAACCTCAGCGCGAGGGTTGAATTTCATTCAAATTTAACTACAGAAACGAGAAACCCCTAAAACAATTGTTAGCTGAATTAGTGTTTCTGAGTTAAATTTTTGTTAATAACTGATCACAAATCAGCTTATGTTACAACGTAAATAACACGAAGCGCACACCCATTTCCGCCTTTCAGCGCGACCTGAATGTCATTAAACAGCATTAAACAATAACTAATATTGTCTAACTGTTGCGCGCAGCCAGGGTTTTAAAATATAACGAATAATCTCTAACTTTTACGTGCAGCTAAAATGTCAGGAGGAGTGATTGCTATATGGGCAAGTTGGACACCTGAAAATTCAGTCTGTTCGGATAGCACAACGAGTTAATGCGTTATCGTTTTGACCGGGAGAAGTGGGTTCGCTTCCAGCCTGGGACAAAGTTATTTTACTTTTTTTTTCTCTTTATTCACATTTTCTTTTAAATAAAAAGGAGTTTGTTTGCAAACTCCTTTTTATTTAAAAGAAAATGTGAATAAAAAGAAAAAAAAAGTAAAATAACTTTGTCCCAGGCTGGAAGCGAACCCACTTCTCCCGGTCAAAACGTTAACGCATTTACTCGTTGAGCTATCCGAACAGACTGAATTTTCAGGTGTCCAACTTGCCCATATAGCAATCACTCCTCCTGACATTTTAGCTGCACGTAAAAGTTAGAGATTATTCGTTATATTTTAAAACCCTGGCTGCGCGCAACAGTTAGACAATATTAGTTATTGTTTAATGCTGTTTAATGACATTCAGGTCGCGCTGAAAGGCGGAAATGGGTGTGCGCTTCGTGTTATTTACGTTGTAACATAAGCTGATTTGTGATCAGTTATTAACAAAAATTAAACGCAGAAACACTAATATATATATATCCAGCTAACAATTTTTTTTTTGCCGAGTCTCCTCTCTTAAAACACGAACACTCCACCCACGTGAAGAGAGCACCCCACCCACTTCCAGAGAACTGCCCACCCACTTCAAGGCGGCTTTGCGGCAAATGCGTAATGAACGCGGGTGGCCCAGAGACACCCAGGGGAGCTCCGGGCCATTGAGGGCTGGCCAATGCGAAAACGGCTTGTGTAGAGTCAAATAAACAGAACCAACCCACCCAACATTATCTAAAAGGGTCAGTTATTTTGTGTTGATTGAAATCTGATGCTTGTACAAATGTTGGGACACAAACCATTTAATGATTTAATAATAACTGTCTCTAGCACCAAAGAAGTTATCTGGCTAATTTAATCCTAACAACCGAGCTCATCAGAGAGTTGAAACAATAAGACTGTGTTTAATTATCGTTGGATCAAAGACAGTTTTTTCTTCTCTGTTTTAATAGAGCTGGGTGTCATTGAGTCATCGTCTCACCGGGCTGGGAGTTGATGAACAACATCTTCTCCAGAATGTTTTGAAATGTTCGTGGGGTCAACACTTTTGTGATGCAGAGGCGTGCAGCCCAGTCACTTGATGAGGAGATGTTCGGTGCTTTGTCTCACGGAAACATGGATCAATGAAGACACTCCTGACTCTGTTTACGAGTTGGATAATAAACTATTTTTCAGAACGGACCGGTGCATCGAGACTACGGGGAAAACGCGAGGTGGGGGCGTCTGCATTTACGTTAACAAAGACTGGTGCACGAACTGTGCCGTTATCAGCAGGATCTGCTCAGCTGCTGTGGAGCTTTTAACAATAAGATGTCGGCCACATTATCTTCCCCGCGACTATTCAGCGATAATAATAAGCAATGTTTACATACCCCCCGATGCTAATGCTAAAGTCGCCCAGGAAGAAATTCATGAGTTACTCACCTCGCTGCAGTGTAAATATCCTGAGGGGTTTTTCATTGTTTCCGGGGACTTCAATCACGTGGATTTACGTGCCATCCTTCCAACCTTCAATCAGCACGTTTTCACAGAAACACGAGGAAATAAGACATTAGACCAGGTCTACACGAATGTGAAGGGGGCGTACACGGCGAAGCCACGCCCACCGATCGGGGCTTCCGACCATCGCTCCCTGCTATTGGTCCCTAGACAGCTACCCCCACTCAGACGTGCGATGCCAGAACAAAGAGTGATAACATCGTGGCGCCAAGATAGTTCCCCCATGCTAAGAGACTGCTTTGAAAACACAAACTGGTCTGTCTTCAAAGAGGCAGCTACGAATGGAAATTCAATTGACCTGGAGCTTTATGCTTCCTCTGTCCTGGGTTACATCAGTACATGTGCTGAAAATGTATCCATAAGAAAGTGTGTTAAATTTTACCCCAATCAAAAACCCTGGCTAAATAAGGATGTCCGCACCCTGCTGGCAGCCAGGGACACTGCATTCAAGTCTAAAGATACTGAGGAGTTGAGAAAGTGCAGGAGAGAACTGGATGATGGCATAAAGAAGGCCAAAGCCGCGTATGCACAGAGGATCGAGGGACAGTTCACCTCACATGATCCACGGAGCATGTGGCAGGGCATCAAATGCTTAACAGACTACAAGGGCAAAAGCAAACAATGCCCCAGGGACCCATCCCTGCCTGATGCCCTCAATAAGTTTTATGCACGTTTTGATGATCCAAACAGACCAACTAGCACCAGACTCACCTCATCACCAGACGAGGAGCACCTCAAAGTGACCGCAGCAGAAGTGAGAGGCAGTCTCAGAAGGATCAACCCTCATAAAGCTACGGGTCCAGACAACATCCCAGGGAAAGTTCTGAAGGAATGTGCGGACCAGCTCTGTGAGGTGCTGGCTGACATCTTCACCACCTCACTTGCACTGGAGTCAGTTCCCACCTGCCTGAAGACCGCCACCATCATCCCAGTCCCAAAAAGCTCCACAGTGACTGGTCTGAATGACTACAGACCGGTGGCTCTCACCCCGATAGTCGCTAAATGTTTTGAGAAACTGGTCATGTCCCACATCAAGACAGCCGTCAACATCAACGAGGACCCTCATCAATATGCATATCGTGAGAACCGATCAACAGAGGACGCCATCTCCTCCGTGGTCCACACTGCTCTCACCCACCTGGATCAGAAGGACTCATACGTGCGTCTGCTCTTTGTGGACTTCACATCTGCCTTCAACACCATGATCCCCCAAACTCTGATAGACAAACTATCCACACTTGGACTAAGCCCCTCTATTTGTAACTGGGTCTTAGACTTCTTAACAGACAGACCACAGTCCGTGAAGATCCACAACTTCTCCTCCTCCACCATCACCCTCAGCACTGGCTCTCCTCAGGGATGTGTGCTGAGCCCTCTTCTGTTCACTCTGCTCACATATGATTGTATAGCCACACATCCAGGCTGTCATATTGTTAAGTTTGCAGATGATACAGCTGTGGTGGGATGCATCACAGATAATGATGAATCCAGCTACAGACAGGAGGTGGAACATCTGGAGAGCTGGTGCAAAGAGAACAACCTTCACATGAATGTGAAGAAGACGAAGGAGATGATTGTGGACTTCAGAAGGAACAAACACACCCACACCCCACTGTATATAGGTGGATCTGCGGTGGAGGTGGTCTCCAGCTACAAATACCTGGGTGTACACTTGAATGATAACCTCAGCTGGAGCAATAACACCACCAGCCTGATCAAGAAAGGTCATCAGAGACTCTACTTCCTCAGACGGCTGAGACGAGCCGGTCTGAGAAGCCCAGTCCTCACCTCGTTCTACAGGTGTGCAGTGGAGAGCGTCCTGTGCTCCAGCATCAACGTGTGGCATGGAGGCTGCACAGTTGCAGAGAGAAAAGCTCTACAGAGAGTGGTGAAGGCTGCACAGAAGTCTGTGGGAGTCAGTCTCCCCACCATCACAGACATTTACACCTCCAGATGCAGAAAAAGAGCCACCTGCATCATGAAAGACCTCACTCACCCAGCACACTCACTCTTTGCACCACTCCCCTCGGGACGGAGGTTGAGGAGCATCAAATGTAGAACCACTAGACTGAGAAACAGCTTCTACCCTGAGGCTGTCAGACTCATGAATAAATAAATAATAAGAATAAACACTGCAAAATGTCACATCATACTGATACTGTACTGATCTGTTTCTTGTTGCTGCGTTCATCTGTGACCATCTGCTCATGTTCGTGCTGCTGTTTATAATGATGTTTTTCTACTACATTAGGGCTTAGTGTATTACTAGCTGATGTGATGTCTCTCTTAGTTAATCCTAGATGTTATTATTGTATTTCTCTTGCATTTGTTGTTGGATGTAACTGGGACCCTGTGTACATAATCTCGTTTTCAACACATGTACTACATGCGGTGCAAATGACAATAAATTCTCTCTGACTCTGACTCTGACTTGAGTGATCCAGCCCGTCCTCCCATCTGACTCTGCCACAGACGTCTGCAACCAGGGGCTCTTCTGACTAGAGCTGAGGTCTTCAGACTGAAGGAGTCTGATCCAGCTTTGTTCTGAATGTGGCCTTGAGACACCAGCAACAACTTTATTTTTTATTTATAAAGGGTAGTCTTGTCAAGTCACGAGGACTCATATCTTCAAGAGACCTGTTTGGGAGCAGATGGTGGGGGTTAAGGACCTTGCTCAGAGTGGGGCAAACGAGGGTGGAGACAGGTGTGGGTGTTTCACCTTTTCCACCCACATTTTGATGCTGTCGGTCCAGGGAGTCGAACCGACGACCATCCGATCACAGGCCCACCTTCTCTAACCTCTGCACCACCACTCCCTTCCTTCTCTTGGTGACTGTTTGGAGAAAACTTGTCCCACAATGTTCTGAACACGTTCACATCAGGACTGTGAGCTTTGAGACTCGTGTGAGGCAAGAGAACCCCGACAGAAGTTTTGAGACTTTTTTTTTTTTTTTCCATTTATAGATGGCCTCCCTTCACACCTTATAGCCATCCTCTCACTCCAATATGTATTTTTTTTTTTTATTTTTTTTAATAGAGAGAAAGAAAGAAAAGAGAAAGTGAGACAACAAAACAACAATTATCCACAAAAAGAGCACAAGGCAAACACACCAAACCTCCGTCCACAATCCTGCAAAGCACATGACAGAACACAGCAACGAAACATACAAGCATAAAGACTGATAATATTCATGACCTTGCAGTAGATTTCTATAAATACACATACCCATACCTACAAATATATATACAGTATACATACATATATATTTATATTCATTTATATACCCATCTACATATATCTACATATACATCCCTGCATCCATTTGTGTGTGGTTGTGAGCATGCATAAGTGAATAAGGTTCCTCCAATAGAACATTTAGTAGCGATTGTGAAGCATCAGAGATCTGTCCCCCCAAAGCCCGAGACAGACGAAAGGGCGATCAAAGCCCAAGACCCCAGGAAGGACCCCGAGCCCAGAGTCCCCAGGACCACCCGAACAGGACGAGCCACTCGTCCACTCCCCAGATCCGACCAAGGGGAAGAACCGGACGAACCCCACCAGGGACCACACACAATGACCCCCCGGGGTCAACAGCGACAAATACACAGGCCCCCGCCGGAGCCCGCTGCACCGACGTAGCCCCAGGGCCGGTCACCGAGGCCCGGGGACGCCCATCCCTCAGGTCCAGACCCGACAGGACCAGAGGACCCGAGCCCCACCAGGCAGCCACCAGGCCGAGCCGACAAGCGCCCAGCCCCAGATAGTGAGGGCCCCAAGCACGCCCGCAGGCAGAGGAACACCCACCAGGGGGCCACGTGGCAGGAGCGCGACACTAGGTAGCCTCAGAAGTATCAGAGAGGGGGCAGTCCAAGTCCCAGCCTGACATTTAAACATTCATACACAGACACACTCATTCAAACCCACCCTCATCCTCACCCTCAGTCACAAAAAGACAAACAATAACGACACGCTCCATTCATAATCCCGATGCACACTCTATATCCCCTAGGTCCAAGACATGTACCTGCACCCTACATGGGGCAGCCCACATCCAAACCCAGGAGGTAGGCCCATTCATTCTGGGGTGGAGAGCAGCAGACATCCAAGATCCGGCCCACCCCGCGCCCCGCCGACAGGACAGGACACCCGAGTCCAAGCAGCCCCAGAGGGAGCGCACTGCCAGCCCCGCCCACGGCGAACCCGCAGGCCCCGAACCCCCCCACACCCCAGCACAACCCCTGACGGCCCACCCCCAGAATGTCCGCCAGGCAACCAGGGGGGTAAGAGAAAAATAAATAAATTATATATATATATATATATATACACATATACACACATATATACACACATAT
>JBBPBX010085139.1:4201-15150 GCA_038048925.1 Garcialebias charrua
AAGGGCTCCGCCAATACTCATAGAATCTGGGGTTACAGTATGTAACCAACATTCTATTTCGTATTGGCTGTCGCCCTTTAGCTCCACCTATTGGATAAAGGGCGACGCAGGATATAGTCCATGCCCCATTGGGTCCAGCCCAAGCATGAAGTCCTTGCTCACCTAAACACACATCTGTCCTTCCTCGTATGTCATACGAACGTCCTACGTCACGACGCACCAGAGGAGGGCGCTGGTGATTGGTGGACGAGCCTACAGGCCTGCACTGCAGCCTGACAGGCTTGTGACAGCTGTACTGCAGCCTCACAAACATTGTTTATATTGTTTTGTGTTTTTTGTGGTTTTTTTGTGGGTTTTTTATTTGCAACAACGCCAGAGGCTAGAACAGACCTCGGCGGTGATCCCCAACAGAGGAACATAACTGACTCTGAACTATGTACAGACAGGCTTAAAAGTCAGTAACAATAAAAACAAACTCAGTCCCAGAGCCCTAAGACTGATGGTAACACTCGTACATCCTGCACAGAGGCAGATGGAGTGGCAGAACACCACATGAAAAACATTACCCTGCTAATCCATAACTCCGAGGACTGAATTAGTCATGGAGAGGCCTGACATGTCACGAAGATAATATCTTATGAACGAGCAGGGCGTGGCCCACGAGGCAGCCGAACAAATATCGCTCACTGTCATCCCACCATGTAAAGCTGCAGAAGACGCCATCGCCCGTGTAGAATAAGCACATAGCGTCTGAGGAGGTTCTACTCCACACGTTCTGTATGCTTCTGAGATGGCTTCACACAGCCAGTGTGAGAGCCGCTGGGATGACAAAGCTCGCCCCACAGAGCTGTCCCTGTAGTGGATAAACAAACTCTGTGACTGGCGTAGACTGGCCGTTCGTGACACATAACATTTGTAGTGCACGGACAGGGCACAACAAATGATGTTTGGCCTCCTCCTCTGAAGTGTGAGGAGGAAGATGGAACCCATTTAAGATAATTTGCCTAGATTTAAACGCACTGTTTATGCATTTTGGCATAAAAACCGGATTAGGCCTTAAAGTGGCAGAGCTTCCATCTTGTTGGATTTGTAAACATGATGGGACAACAGATAGTGCACATAAATCACTCACTCTCTTCGCTGACATCAGCGCCAGTAAGAGTGCAGTTTTGAGTGACAGAAACTTCAGTGACACATCGCTCAAAGGTTCAAAGGGAGCTTTGAGCAAAGCGCGTAACACCAGGGGCAGGTCCCACTGAGGTGAGAGGTCACGCCTCACTGGTTTACGTCTGCGCACGCCTTGCAGAAACCACTTCAACAACGGGTGATTGAATAATGTCCTGTCACCAAAGCCCTTGTGACACGAGGAAATGGCTGCAGCATACACTTTAATGGTGCTGTAAGCTAAATTCCTCTCTAACAACAGTTGCAGGAATGACAACACGCAGCCCAACTCGCATGATGTAGCGTTGACACCTTTTTCAGCGCACCAGCGCTGGAAAGCTGCCCATTTTGACGCATACACAGTTGTTGTGGAGGTAGCTCGTGCGTCTTGGATAGTCCGCACCACAGCTGGAGACAGGCCCAAACGAGCTAAACAATTCCGTTCAGCCTCCAAGCCCACAGGGGTTGGCCTATCTCTGGAAAGTGCATGATCGCCCCACCTGCTTGCAGGAGAGCCTCCATGGAAGCTGCAGGGGTTCATCCCACAACAGCTGCTGGAGGACCGGGAACCATAGCATGTATTTGCGCTCTGGAGCTATCAGGATGACTGACAGCTTCTCCCTCTGGACTCGCTCCAGGATGCGTGGGATGAGAGTGACAGGTGAGAAAGCGTATAGTAGCTTCTCTGGCCACCAGCTGTGCGCAAAAGCGTCCACTCCTAGGGGAGGGTCGTCTTTCGAGCTCAGAGAGAACCACAGTGTGCACTGCGCGTTCTCCCGTGATGCAAACAGGTCCATGCTCGGTTGGCCGAACCTTGACCAGATCTGTGATATTATGTCGGGGTGTAGAGACCAGTCTCCTTGACATGGCCCACCCTCGCCTTGATGTCTGCTCCTCTGTTCAGAACACCAGGAATATACACTGCTCGCAAAGAGCGTATATTCTGGTGAGCCCAGAGGAGGAGCTGTTTCACCACGTCCAACAGTTTGGCTGAGCGAACTCCTCCCTGTCGATTTATGTACGATGCTGCCACTTGGTTGTCGGTGTGTATCAGTACATGTTGATCTTGAAGCTGGGGAGCAAAATGCTGCACCACTTTGAAAACTGTCAGCAGTTCCAGAAAGTTTATATGAAGGCGAGTGTGCTCCGGCCACCTCGCTCCCACCGTTTGACCCTGACACGTCCCGCCCCAGCCCATCAGAGATTCATCTGTGAAGACTGGAACATGAGACGTAGGTGTGGTCATGGAGACTCCTTCTGACAACGTCAGGGGATTCCCCCAGTGACGTAAATCGGTTCCCACAGAGGGGGGAACTCTGATCATCCGCCTCTTTTGATGCACCGGATCCATGTGCAAGCGGGCAAACCAGTATTACGTCATCCTCATATGCAACAAACCCAGCTCCACGACCATGTGACCGGCCACCATCAGCCCGAGAAGCCGCATGATGGTCGCTGCTGTCACTATTCTTCCTGGTCTGACCAGTGACAGCTGATTTGCCAGGTCGTGCGCCCTCTGCTCTGACAGACAAGCTCTAATCATGCGTGAGCTCAGTTCCACCCCAGATAAACAATCGTTTGATTGGGGAGGGGGGAACTCTTGTCCCAGTTGATTGAAAACCCCAGTTTTAACAAGTGCTCCGCTAAAACTTTGGTTTGAGCTGTAGCTTCCTGTCTCGAGCTGCTTAACAGGAATAGATCGTCGAGATAAAAGAAAATTCTCATTCCAGCTGTGCGCAACGGCTGGAGTGCGGTCCCCACGCACTTCGTAAAAGTGCGTGGGGCTAAAGAGTAGCCGAAAGGCAACCTCTCAAACTCGAACTGAGCTTCCTCGAAGGAGAAGTGTAGGAACTTCCTATGTTTTGGAAGTATTGGTATGTGCCAATAAGCGTCCCGCAGGTCAAGTGAGGTGAATAAATCGTTCTGTTTTATGTTTTTCAACAGCTGTTTCATTGTCAGCATGTGAAAACTACGGTGGCCCTGAGGTGCAAAACACATTAACAAATAAGGCTAAACACTTTAACAAATAGTTCTGAAACAAATTAACAAATTCTGAAACACTTTAACAAATTCTGAAACAAATTAACAAATTCTGAAACAAATTAACATTTTCTGAAACACTTTAACAAATTCTGAAACAAATTAACATTTTCTGAAACACTTTAACAAATTCTGAAACAAATTAACATTTTCTGAAACACTTTAACAAATTCTGAAACACTTTAACATTTTCTGAAACAAATTAACATTTTCTGAAACACTTTAACAAATTCTGAAACAAATTAACATTTTCTGAAACACTTTAACAAATTCTGAAACAAATTAACATTTTCTGAAACACTTTAACAAATTCTGAAACAAATTAACATTTTCTGAAACACTTTAACAAATTCTGAAACACTTTAACATTTTCTGAAACAAATTAACATTTTCTGAAACACTTTAACAAATTCTGAAACAAATTAACATTTTCTGAAACACTTTAACAAATTCTGAAACAAATTAACATTTTCTGAAACAAATTAACATTTTCTGAAACAAATTAACAAATTCTGAAACACTTTAACATTTTCTGAAACAAATTAACATTTTCTGAAACAAATTAACATTTTCTGAAACACTTTAACAAATTCTGAAACACTTTAACATTTTCTGAAACAAATTAACATTTTCTGAAACAAATTAACATTTTCTGAAACACTTTAACAAATTCTGAAACAAATTAACATTTTCTGAAACAAATTAACATTTTCTGAAACAAATTAACATTTTCTGAAACACTTTAGCAAACGAGAGAATCACACGGAAAGGGAATGTCCTAACGAGGCTGACCCGGAAGTGACGACCCGGAAGTGATGACCCGGAAGTGATGACATTTCGACCCGAGATGGACAACACGCGAAAACAAACTAAAGAAAAGCGATCTTTACATGCATCCTTCACATTTAAAAGGTAAGTTATGCTGAGGGCAAAACATAAATATATGAAACATGTTTATCGTCATGATCGCGTTTTTTTCCGACCGAACATATATTCATGTAATGGCAGCGTTACTTTCTACCACAGTGTGCTCCTTTGTCTGGCGTTGGCCAGTAATAAAACCATTATGGTTTTATGTGTGGTTTATGTGTCTGTGTTTTACAATAAAACTGTGGTGATTTCTTAAAAAGTAAGTGTTGCAACGCTGCCTAAAAAACACTAACTTTTAAGGATCAGGATTACTTTATGTTTTATTCACAGATTATGCTCAGTGTTTTTTATTAGAGTGAGGATAAAGTCAGCATTTTTTTCACAATCATAGATTCTGTTTCAATTTTTGCCAAAATGTAATAATAATTAAAATAATAATATCAGAGAGAGTACACTGTGTTGAAACACTGATATCTGATTGCAGTACAAGTAAATAAAAACGGATAAATCATTATATTTTATGTCCTTCCTGTCTTTAGCTGCATTTGAGCACCTTTTGATGTTTAGAGCTAAATGAACAGAATGGAAAATATATTTGTTTCCTTGCTGCAGGTCAATCTGCTAGTTTCCTTAAATAGAAACTTTTTGAACTATCAGTACGTTGAATAATCAGTTGAGCTCTTATGCAAAATATATTTAAAAGGTTTTCAGATTTTTTTTAACGCATGATCTACCCTTTTTTGCTCCATACTAGGCCAAAATGCAGAAGAAGACCATCTTTTATCCAGGAAAACAAAGAGTTGTTTTCCGCAAGGGACCCCTTGGATTTATTCGTCAGGACCCCTCTCCTGAGGCCAAAATGATAAAAAATTATCCTAGTGTGCAGAACAAATCTGAGCCATAGAGAGAGGACATTGTGCGGCGAAATGTTTGTCTGCAGTTCGTCAAAGAGGAGGGGATGTCACAGATGATTCAGAAGTGCTGGGAGACTAGAAGCTGCAGCAGCACCTGCTCAAGAGACAGAAATCATCCTCCAGTCATACAACCACACCATCCAGTGTGCCACAGAAACATCTGGGTGAGCAACTAAGAATGTTGTATTAACAATTTTAAGATGAAAGGACAAAAATTGCCTTAAAAACTGAATATTCCTCCCAAACTGATCCTTGATTTTTTTTACAATATAATTTTTTGATTTCTCATAGTGATGGAGGAGTACGAAGGATTGGAGGCTGCAATGCTGAGCATCTCACCCTCTACGCTCCTGAAGGCCGAGATACACTTGAGCGTCCTCAGGTACGCCACTCTACGCGCGCATTTTGTGCGCATGTGTTTTGCTGCTATACTTCAGAAACTATCAGCTTTCAAACGCTCGCGTTCTCCTTGTTGTAATATGAGCAGCTGCGCACGGAGGGGACTCAACTGAGCTCGCTGATTGGTTACTTGCTGACACGCCTACTGAAATGATTGACAGCTTTCACTCAGCTCATGTAGCTCGCTGAAGACCGCGGCGGTGTTCTGATACGGTGTTTCTACTATATATGTTATAAAAAGTTCTCTCAGAAATAAAAATAATAACAGGGAGCACTTTTCCTGCAGCACACAGCCCACCAGGGATATTTAAAACATCGCGCACCCAGGTAGGACCTGAATTCATTCATTTCAATCATGGAGTGAACGGAGGAAGAAGTGATTACTTGACTTTAGGCAAAAAAACAAAAGAAAAGGCCCGATCAGCGATAAAGAAGGGGAATTTATTTCATTTGTGTAACATACAAAACAGTCCGGCGCCGGGGAAGTTTATGGTCAGACACCGCGTATCGCGCACGTTAAAAAAAAGCTTTGCGCGTACATGCCCTGAGGGGCTACGCTTTTGCCTTGACGTACGTACGCTGCGTATAGGCGTATCGTGAGAACGCTCGAGTGTATCTCGGCCTTAAGTCAGAGCAGTACGCACACTATAGTTACACTTGATGAAATTCTAAAATATAATCTGCTTGTGTTTAGTCTCTCTCCCATATTTGTCTCCGTGTACACAGTGTCAGGATCAGCGGAAACAGAGGGAACCCCAGTGTCAAACAGAGCAAAGACAGGTTTTTCTTAAAGTAGGTGATTTCAGGACTGGAGTGCTATTCTCTTTTACGATGAATAACCCTCCAAAACTGAGCCTTGACCTATTGTGTTCTGGCAGAAGCAGAAGGAATAAAAGCACAACTTTTTGAGTTTCCACTAACACCACCTGTTGTGTTCAATTGGGATTCATACAGTGACTGATACATTATCTTTATTTAGGTCCAACTGCAACGGTGTCCAGGTGTTCAGACGCATCAGGTGATTCAGAATCCTCAACAGTTAACGGTAAAGAAATGTACATTCTATTACTGAAAAGAAATCTGATGCTTTATGTTTTTAAGCTACGGTACATAAAATCATTTGTTTACTTTCTTCTGATTGTTTACAGTCCTGGCAAACACACAACAGACATCCGTGGCCCTTCCATCACCGCTGTCATTTCTACTGAAGGAAAAAGAGAGTGCAAAGAATACAGAGTTGTATAAAGGTTCGTTTCAACTCACCCTTAAATATCTATTTGTTGCATCAATAGCAATGTCTGGATAATTTTCACAGCTACTTCATCTGTTGTCTTAAAATTATACTGAAGCCATAAATAAATAACTGAAAGATATCGCTCCTTTTCAGATTCCAGCACAAGTGCAGCTTCCACCTCTGCACAGAGACCTTTCCTTTGAGGACAGTGCTGAAGATGGTAAGAACTGACTGCATACAAAAAATAATTAATTTTTTTACTGAGTAGTTTGCTTTATTAACAGCATTTCCACGCTGTTTGTCAAATATTTTGTAAACAATGTGGCTAATATTTGGAACACAGTCTTTTTTTTATGGAACCCTAATTCCATGTATTTTTATTTTTTTATGATAGTTCCCTCAGCTAAGCCGCCCTTTGCTGTCCCCCTGCCTCAACCTGACCATGACATTAACCGCTGGAGTAGTAAACTAGTAGTAGTAGTAGTAAACTAAGTAGTTTCCTGCTTACAACAATTTGCTCCTGTTTCATTGTCTGCCTGTTGTAGATCAAGTTGTAATGACTTTGACAAAACTAAGACAGAGCTTTGTAATGGATGATGTAGCACAGCTGTTGAAAACATCACGATGTCAAAAAATGAAAACTGAAAAGCTATTTGTTATTACACTTTAACAAGCTTTCACATCACTTTCATTGATTGTTTTGTAAAGACAAACGAGGTAAAACTGAAACAAATATGTTAGTTGCAAAATAATGTTTTTATTTTTGTCTGTACATTTTATTGTATGTTAACATGTAGACTGGGAGGAGACCCCAGGGAAGACCCAGGACATGCTGGAGTGGTCTGGGAAGGCCGTAAGAGTCCTCCCAGAAGAGATGGAAGTTGCTGTCTGGACACTCCCTGCTCAAGCTGCTGCCCCTGTGACATGACGTAAAACCAGGAGGAAGATGATGGATGGATGGATGGAGTTAATATGTCTGAAGGTGATATTATGCCTTGGAGTTTAATTTTTTTAATAAAACTAAAAACTAATAAACAACTATTAAGACTGGTATTTTCTCCAAAGCAGCTTCATATGATGTGTTGTGTACGGTATGAATATTTATGTGCTTACTGCATTTTAGCTCAAGGTATTTGTGGCAGAGCTGAATCTTATTTGCAAAAAAATTCATCTATCAATGTTGGAAACATGTTTGAAAAGTAAAAGTTATGGAAGTGTTTCATCTGTTTATCTGTAAAGTATTTGTAAAAAAGAAAAGTCCAACTCCAGGTGTTCTGTTGGTGTCCATATAACCAGCGTGCAGCTCTGCAGCTCCAGGCACGTCACTGTCAGCTGAATCTGGAAGAATAAATGTACAATATGTTTTAATGAAGGTTTACAAGTACCTGTCACATAAGTACATATACTGAAAATTGCAACATTTACTCACCTGGACATAGAATCCACTTTGCCCATTGGTTAGAATGAGGTACCGGTACTTCTCATCTTCTAAGCATCTGATGTCACAATTTGGCCAACACCGAAACTGTGCAAATGACATGGAGCTATTTAGAGGACATTTAATCTCTAGGAGCTGCACAGAGTCCAAAATACCATCCAGGCTTATTACAAACTAAATACAGTAGGTGCATCCTATCATTGCAAAACACAATTAAATTAACTAATAAAAATAAAACAATTAGTATCAGCATTTATTCCACAGTATTGCAGCAGTGTGGCTGCATGACCTGCTTGTATTACACCTGATGTTTAAACTAACAGCCAGGCTTGGTGATAGAGGACTTTAAGGCTTTGGCTGAGCTCTGTCTGTGCTATCTAAAAAAGCTAAGTCTGGTCCTCTGGACATTCAAAAAACAAAACAAAGCAACAACAACAACAAAAACTGTTGAAACGTTTCGTCTTTCGTCCGAAAGACTTCCGGACGAAAGACGAAACGTTTCTACAGTTTTTTTTTTTGTTGCTTTGTGTTGTTTTTTGAATGTCCAGAGGACCAGACTTAGCTTTTTTTTTTAAATTTTCTACCTGGATTATTGAGCATGCATCAGGGTATCTGTCTGTGCTAATTTAAGATAAATAAGATTGTGTTCCACCTCTTTTAATAAAACGTGCCCAACGTTAGTACTGTAGATACTAAACCTCAGAGCTTTTCAGGTTGTTTTCGGGTTATTCATTGCTTCACCGTAATGTGCTGATATAAACTAGCTAAATATGCTAGTAGAAGTAATCTGCACAGGCACTTCTTCACGTCGCCCCCATCCCTCCCTCGTCTGCAGCGGAATGATGATCTTTTTCTCTCTCTCTCTAAAATAAACTAAAAACATTTAGCCCTGGCAAACTGCTTTGGTTTCATATTTGATAAGTTACAAACTAAAATAAACAACAAGAGTCAATTTTGTTTAAGTTACTTTAGTTAGTAAGGTATTAGTCTCAAACATATATGAACTTTCTTGTCTCAAACATATATTAAAGGGGACCTCAGATGTATTTTTTAAATTTTTATGGTATTTCTGTGGGATATCCAGACCCTATTCCTTCAATTTAATGCACAAAATAATTATTAGATAATCAATTATACCCTTTTTAATTCTGCCATTTTTAACTTTCGTTTTGAACGACCGGTTTCTTGAAGTCCACGCCCTTCAACGATCTGTTCACGCCCTCTGTAACAGCCAGTATCTGTAATGTGTTGTTGTTTTAAAATTAGCTCTTTTTTTATTACTCATTTGACTTACTGTTAGTGTTAGCTTAAGATAACTTACCGAAACCCGTCTGAGCGCGCCGCAGTTTGCTGCTCCTTTTAGCATTAGACCACCCGAATCCGAAGCTAATGTTAGCTTGTTCCTCTTCCGGTTTTCGCCAGCTCCGCTCGTTGCACGCGATGAGATTTTGGGAGTTATCGCTGTTCCAGTGAAGACAACACAAAGTTCACCAAGTGTCTCCCGTAAATTAATCTGTAAGGAGAAGGTCCTCTTGCTGCGAGCCTGCTGCGAGGCTGCTGCAAGGCTGTACAGTTGAAGCTCCGCTCCATCGCGCCGGAAGAGGGTCCCGTCGAACCCGGTCCTTCCGCCTGTGGTCCGCTCGTTTAATTTTTGCCGGCTGCGCGTTGGCAGCGATCGCAAATACACTAAAAATTGAACTAAAACATAAAAATAACAATTATACTTTATTTATAAAGCCATTTAAAAAAACACAGCTGCAACAAAGTGCTGTACACATGAAATTAAGAACATATAAACAAAAGATGAGATGAAATCATGAAAAACAACAGTCATGTGTTTAATACAGAAGTGGGTTGAGCCTAACCAGGGGTTGCTAGGTGAGGGGCTGGACTCAGGTTTGATCTGATTGGCTGGCGGCTTGTGACGTCAATAAATGCAGGAAGTGTGAATCCTGGTGTATTTATCAAAAATAAATAAATCTACTTAGAGTAAATAAACCACTGGGTGCATTTTTTTGGCACAAGGACTGTTTTTTTATGAAGTAAATACCCAAAGTTTAGTAAAAAAACATTAAAAAGTGAATTTTGCATGTGTGGTCCCCTTTAAAAAAATCCTTCTGTTATTTCAATTGAAACTGTCTGCACAAAATACTGAACAAAATACAACACAAAAAGTAAATTACAAGTGCAGTAATCCACCCCCAAAAATAAAAAAATGTATGTTTTGTGAATGTTTGATATACCACTGTGTCTGCTTGATTGAACTCAGCCTCCTTGATGTGATGACAATTTCAGGATAGGAATCTGAGGCATCATCCACTTCTGTAAAAATAAATAACTGATCATACAGATACTGTGGAGGCGTCTTTCAGTAGATTGAAACAAGTTAAAATACTTTATTTAATGTTTACATCCACTCACCTCATTTAAAATGTGTTTTACGGCAAATAAACAATGTAATTCTGGAATATTGCCTTCCTGGTTCCCTTTTATAATGAGCCAGTTTGAATGGTCTTTCTGATCCAGGCACAGTGACTTCCTCTGAGCAGTCTGGATACAACAGGATGTACGGTCCTTCTTGTATGTCCTTGTTAAACCTTCTCATTTTCTGGACACCTTGTTGCAGTATCTCGGGTGCTCCTACCTCTGGGTCTACAAATAACAGGACCATTTTCCCTCTTAGAGGTTTTAAACCAGTCCCACTTGGCACCATCAATCCAATGTTTATCTGTGACAAAGATGAGAGCAATTTAACGTATAAGAGGTAGAAAAAAATCAATAAATAAACACGATACATACATATGTGTTTCTCTATGGTCTAATTTGTGCTTGTGCTAGTACAGTTTCACAGTCAGCGAGTCAGGTGAGTACAGCTTACCTGCACGTTTTT
>JBBPBX010085140.1:0-15150 GCA_038048925.1 Garcialebias charrua
CTTACAGGCAGGAAGTAACAGGTAAACTTACAGGCAGGTAGTAACAGGTAAACGTACAGGCAGGTAGTAACAGGTAAACTTACAGGCAGGAAGTAACAGGTAAACGAACAGGCAAGAAGTAAAAGGTAAACTTACAGGAAGGAAGTAACAGGTAAACTTACAGGCAGGGAGTAACAGGTAAACTTACAGGCAGGAAGTAACAGGTAAACGAACAGGCAGGAAGTAACAGGTAAACTTACAGGCAGGAAGTAACAGGTGTACTTACAGGCAGGAAGTAACAGGTATACTTACAGGCAGGAAGTAACAGGTTAACTTACAGGCAGGAAGTAACATGTAAACTTACAGGCAAGAAGTAAAAGGTAAACTTACAGGCAGGAAGTAACAGGTAAACGTACAAGCAAGAACTAAAAGGTAAACTTACAGACAGGAAAAAACAGGTAAACTTACAGGCAGGAAGTAAAAGGTAAACTTACAAGCAGGAAGTAACAAGTACACTTACAGGTAGGAAGTAACAGGTAAACTTACAGGCAGGAAGTAACAGTTAAACTTACAGGCAGGAAGTAACAGGTAAGCGTAAACACAGGTAGTAACAGGTAAACTTACAGGCAGGAAGTAACAGGTAAACTTACAAGCAGGAAGTAACAGGTAAGCGTAAACACAGGTAGTAACAGGTAAACTTACAGGCAGGAAGTAACAGGTAAACTTACAGGCAGGAAGTAACAGGTGAAGTTACAGGAAGGTAGTAACAGGTAAACTTACAGGCAGGTAGTAACAGGTAAACTTACAGGCAGGCAGTAACAGGTAAACTTACAGGTAGGAAGTAACAGGTGAACTTACAGTAAGGTAGTAACAGGTAAACTTACATGCAGGTAGTAACAGGTAAACTTACAGGCAGGTAGTAACAGGTAAACTTACAGGTAGGAAGTAACATGCAAACTTACAGGCAGGAAGTAACAGGTAAACTTACAGGTAGGTAGTAACAGGTAAACTTACAGGTAGGAAGTAACATTTAAACTTACAGGCAGGAAGTAAAAGGTAAACTTACAGGCAGGAAGGAACAGGTAAACTTACAGGCAGGAAGTAAAAGGTAAACTTACAAGCAGGAAGTAAAAGGTAAACTTACAGGCAGGAAGTAACAGGTAAACTTACAGGCAGGTAGTAACAGGTACACTTACAGGTAGGAAGTAACAGGTAAATTACAGGCAGGAAGTAACATTTAAACTTACAGGCAGGAAGTAAAAGGTAAACTTACAGGCAGGAAGGAACAGGTAAACTTACAGGCAGGAAGTAAAAGGTAAACTTACAAGCAGGAAGTAAAAGGTAAACTTACAGGCAGGAAGTAACAGGTAAACGTACAGGAAGGTAGTAACAGGTAAACTGGGTTTCCTCCGGGTACTCCGGTTTCCTCCCACAGACCAAAAAACATGCTTGTTAGGCTGATTGGTGACTCTAAATTGACCCTAGGTGTGAGTGTGAGAGTGGATGGTTGTTTGGTGTGAGTGAGACAGGTCCCTCTTGTAAATGAGTCCCCGTGACTCAACGAGGCTAGCCTGTATAAATAAAGGTTGAATGAATGAATGAAAAAACTTACAGGCAGGAAGTAACAGGTAAGCGTAAACACAGGTAGTAACAGGTAAACTTACAGGCAGGAAGTAACAGGTAAACTTACAGGCAGAAAGTAACAGGTGAACCTACAGGCAGGAAGTAACAGTTAAACTTACAGGCAGGAAGTAACAGGTAAACTTACAGGCAGGAACTTACAGGCAGGAAGTAACAGGTAAACTTACAGGCAGGAAGTAACAGGTAAACTTAAAGCAGGAAGTAACAGGTAAACTTAATGCAGGAAGTAACAGGTAAACTTACAGGCAGGAAGTAACAGGTAAACTTACAGGCAGGTAGTAACAGGTAAACGTACAGGCAGGTAGTAACACGTAAACTTACAGGCAGGAAGTAACAGGTAAACGAACAGGCAGGAAGTAAAAGGTAAACTTACAGGCAGGAAGTAACAGGTAAACTTACAGGCAGGAAGTAACAGGTAAACTTACAGGCAGGAAGTAACAGGTAAACTTACAGGCAGGAAGTAACAGGTAAACTTACAGGCAGGAAGTAACAGGTAAACTTACAGGCAGGAAGTAACAGTTAAACTTACAGGCAGGAAGTAACAGTAAACTTACAGGCAGGTAGTAACAGGTAAACTTACAGGCAGGAAGTAACAGGTAAACTTACAGGCAGGCAGTAACAGGTAAACTTACAGGCGGGCAGTAACAGGTAAACTTACAGGCAGGAAGTAACAGGTTAACTTACAGGCAGGAAGTAAAAGGTAAACTTACAGGTAGGAAGTAACAGGTAAACATACAGACAGGAAGTAACAGGTAAACTTACCCAGACAGGAAGTAACAGGTAAACTTACAGTCAGGAAGTAACAGGTAAACTTACAGGCAGGAAGTAAAAGGTAAACTTACAAGCAGGAAGTAACAGGTAAACTTACTGGCAGGTAGTAACAGGTACACTTACAGGTAGGAAGTAACAAACTTACAGGCAGGAAGTAACAGGTAAACTTACAGACAGGAAGTAACAGGTAAACTTACTTGCAGGAAGTATCAGGTAAACATACAGGCAGGAAGTAACAGGTAAACTTACAAGCAGGAAGTAACAGGTAAACTTACAGGAAGGAAGTAACAGGTAAACTTACAGGAAGGAAGTAACAGGTAAACTTACAGGTAGGAAGTAACAGGTAAACTTACAGGCAGGAAAAAAAAGGGTAAACATACAGGCAGGAAGAAACAGGTAAAGGTAAAGCAGGAAGTAACAGTTAAACTTACAGGCAGAAAGTAAAGGGTAAACTTACAGGCAGGAAGAAAAAGGTAAACGTACAGGCAGGAAGTAAAAGGTAAGCTTACAGGCAGGAAGTAACAGTTAAACTTACAGGCAGGAAGTAAAAGGTAAACGTACAGGCAGGAAGTAAAAGGTAAGCTTACAGGCAGGAAGTAACAGTTAAACTTACTGTCAGGAAGTAAAAGGTAAATGTACAGGCAGGAAGTAAAAGATAAGCTTACAGGCAGGAAGTAACTGTTAAACTTACAGGCAGGAAGTAAAAGGTAAACTTACAGGTAGGAAGTAACAGGTAAAGTTAAAGCAGGAAGTAACAGTTAAACTTACAGGCAGGAAGTAACTGTTAAACTTACAGGCAGGAAGAAAAAGGTAAACGTACAGGCAGGAAGTAAAAGGTAAGCTTACAGGCAGGAAGTAACAGTTAAACTTACAGGCAGGAAGTAAAAGGTAAACTTACAGGCAGGAAGTAAAAGGTAAGCTTACAGGCAGGAAGTAACAGTTAAACTTACTGGCAGGAAGTAAAAGGTAAATGTACAGGCAGGAAGTAAAAGGTAAGCTTACAGGCAGGAAGTAACTGTTAAACTTACAGGCAGGAAGTAAAAGGTAAACTTACAGGCAGGAAGTAACAGGTAAACTTACAGGCAGGAAGTAACAGGTAAACTTACAGGCAGGAAGTAACAGGTAAACGAACAGGCAGGAAGTAAAAGGTAAACTTACAGGCAGGAAGTAAAAGGTAAACATACAGGCAGGAAGCAACAGGTAAACTTACAGGCAGGAAGTAACAGTTAAACTTACAGGCAGGAAGTAACAGGTAAACTTACAGGCAGGAAGTAACAGTTAAACTTACAGGCAGGAAGTAAAAGGTAAACATACAGGCAGGAAGTAACTGTTAAACTTACAGGTAGGAAGTAACAGGTAAACGAACAGGCAGGAAGTAAAAGGTAAGCTTACAGGCAGGAAGTAAAAGGTAAGCTTACAGGCAGGAAGTAACTGTTAAACTTACAGGCAGGAAGTAACAGGTAAACTTACAGGCAGGAAGTAACAGGTAAGCTTACAGGCAGGAAGTAACTGTTAAACTTACAGGCAGGAAGTAACAGGTAAACTTACAGGCAGGAAGTAACAGGTAAACTTACAGGCAGGAAGTAACAGGTAAACTTACAGGCAGGAAGTAACAAGTAAACATACAGGCAGGAAGTAAAAGGTAAACGTACAGGCAGGAAGTAACAGGTAAAGTTAAAGCAGGAAGTAACAGTTAAACTTACAGGCAGGAAGTAACTGTTAAACTTACAAGCAGGAAGAAAAAGGTAAACGTACAGGCAGGAAGTAAAAGGTAAGCTTACAGGCAGGAAGTAACAGTTAAACTTACAGGCAGGAAGTAAAAGGTAAACGTACAGGCAGGAAGTAAAAGGTAAGCTTACAGGCAGGAAGTAACAGTTAAACTTACTGGCAGGAAGTAAAAGGTAAATGTACAGGCAGGAAGTAAAAGGTAAGCTTACAGGCAGGAAGTAACTGTTAAACTTACAGGCAGGAAGTAAAAGGTAAACTTACAGGCAGGAAGTAACGGTAAACTTACAGGCAGGAAGTAACAGGTAAACTTACAGGCAGGTAGTAACAGGTAAACTTACAGGCAGGAAGTAACAGGTAAATGAACAGGCAGGAAGTAAAAGGTAAACTTACAGGTAGGAAGTAAAAGGTAAACATACAGGCAGGAAGTAACAGGTAAACTTACAGGCAGGAAGTAACAGGTAAACTTACAGGCAGGAAGTAACAGTTAAACTTACAGGCAGGAAGTAAAAGGTAAACATACAGGCAGGAAGTAACTGTTAAACTTATAGGTAGGAAGTAACAGGTAAACGAACAGGCAGGAAGTAAAAGGTAAGCTTACAGGCAGGAAGTAAAAGGTAAGCTTACAGGCAGGAAGTAACTGTTAAACTTACAGGCAGGAAGTAACAGGTAAACTTACAGGCAGGAAGTAACAGGTAAGCTTACAGGCAGGAAGTAACTGTTAAACTTACAGGCAGGAAGTAACAGGTAAACTTACAGGCAGGAAGTAACTGTTAAACTTACAGGCAGGAAGTAACAGGTAAACTTACAGGAAGGAAGTAACAGGTAAACTTACAGGTAGGAAGTAACAGGTAAACTTACAGGCAGGAAGTAAAGGGTAAACGTACAGGCAGGAAGTAACAGGTAAAGTTAAAGCAGGAAGTAACAGTTAAACTTACTGGCAGGAAGAAAAAGGTAAACGTACAGGGAGGAAGTAAAAGGTAAGCTTACAGGCAGGAAGTAACAGTTAAACTTACAGGCAGGAAGTAAAAGGTAAACGTACAGGCAGGAAGTAAAAGGTAAGCTTACAGGAAGGAAGTAACAGTTAAACTTACTGGCAGGAAGTAAAAGGTAAATGTACAGTCAGGAAGTAAAAGGTAAGCTTACAGGCAGGAAGTAACTGTTAAACTTACAGGCAGGAAGTAAAAGGTAAACTTACAGGCAGGAAGTAAAAGGTAAACGTACAGGCAGGAAGTAACAGGCAAAGTTAAAGCAGGAAGTAACAGTTAAACTTACAGGCAGGAAGTAACTGTTAAACTTACAGGCAGGAAGAAAAAGGTAAACGTACAGGCAAGAAGTAAAAGGTAAGCTTACAGGCAGGAAGTAACAGTTAAACTTACAGGCAAGAAGGAAAAGGTAAACGTAAAGGCAGGAAGTAAAAGGTAAGCTTACAGGCAGGAAGTAACAGTTAAAATTACTGGCAGGAAGTAAAAGGTAAATGTACAGGCAGGAAGTAAAAGGTAAGCTTACAGGCAGGAAGTAACTGTTAAACTTACAGGCAGGAAGTAAAAGGTAAACTTACAGGCAGGAAGTAACGGTAAACTTACAGGCAGGAAGTAACAGGTAAACTTACAGGCAGGAAGTAACAGGTAAACTTACAGGCAGGAAGTAACAGGTAAACTTACAGGCAGGAAGTAACAGGTAAACTTACAGGCAGGAAGTAACAGGTAAACGAACAGGCAGGAAGTAAAAGGTAAACTTACAGGCAGGAAGTAAAAGGTAAACATACAGGCAGGAAGTAACAGGTAAACTTACAGGCAGGAAGTAACAGGTAAACTTACAGGCAGGAAGTAACAGTTAAACTTACAGGCAGGAAGTAAAAGGTAAACATACAGGCAGGAAGTAACTGTTAAACTTACAGGTAGGAAGTAACAGGTAAACGAACAGGCAGGAAGTAAAAGGTAAGCTTACAGGCAGGAAGTAAAAGGTAAGCTTACAGGCAGGAAGTAACTGTTAAACTTACAGGCAGGAAGTAACAGGTAAACTTACAGGCAGGAAGTAACAGGTAAACTTACAGGCAGGAAGTAACAGGTAAACTTACAGGCAGGAAGTAACAGGTAAACTTACAGGCAGGAAGTAACAAGTAAACATACAGGCAGGAAGTAAAAGGTAAACGTACAGGCAGGAAGTAACAGGTAAAGTTAAAGCAGGAAGTAACAGTTAAACTTACAGGCAGGAAGTAACTGTTAAACTTACAAGCAGGAAGAAAAAGGTAAACGTACAGGCAGGAAGTAAAAGGTAAGCTTACAGGCAGGAAGTAACAGTTAAACTTACAGGCAGGAAGTAACAGGTAAACTTACAGGCAGGAAGTAACAGGTAAACTTACAGGCAGGAAGTAACAGGTAAACTTACAGGCAGGAAGTAACAGGTAAACGAACAGGCAGGAAGTAAAAGGTAAACTTACAGGCAGGAAGTAAAAGTTAACTAGCCTGTATAAATAAAGGTTGAATGAACTTACAGGCAGGAAGTAAAAGGTAAACGTACGACGCTGCTGTCACTCACATGGTGACAGATTACCGGTCCATCAGAACACCTGTGTGTCTGCAGAGACCCTGAAGACACACCTGAGCTCCTTCACGTGCTCTTTAACACCTTAACAGGATTCAGATTATGGCCTGTCACTCTCACTGCCTCTCTCACACACACACACACACACACACACACACACACACACACACACAGTTTTCCAGTGTTTGTGAGGGCCTCACTGACAACACAACCACAGAACCCTCTGAGTGTCGTCACCAGGGCAGAACTTCATACAGACACACAACACGAGGAGGTCAGAGTTCAGAGGTTTTATTCCAGGTGGTCAGCAGATCAGAACACAAACATACAGTTACATCATCACAACATTCAAATGGGCTAATGGGGGAGCGTGGTTACCATGGCAACGTTCTTAAAGTGACAGTGACAGTTTAATGTCTGGGAGACTGTTAATGAGCATTCCTCCTTCACAACAATGGGCTGCATGAGCTTTGAGCTCACCTGTGATTATCAGACAGATGTTTGCATAGATGCAAGGAACAACCGAAGTGCAACATGAGAGGTCCTGACACCGTCAGGTTACAGCACAGGTGGGAAAGAAAGGGGCGGGGCACAGTGAATTTTACAGGTAAACACGTAACCCGAGGGGCTTACTACAAACATCAGCTGCTGTGTTGAGCTTCTTGAGCCTGCTGGACCTCCTGAACGTTTAGCTCCGCCCACCAGAAGACCGTGTCTTTCAAAAGGTCTCATAACTTTTAAAAATCTCTGATGTTTGTTTTAACCACAACTTTTCTTTGGCAGTTTCACTTGGATAAGATTCTCAGTTGTCGGAGGACCTGAAGAGATCTGCTGCTGCCCAAACATTTATTTAACTTTATTCATCTGAAGTAACTATTGTTTTAAATCCAATTACATTCAGATTATAAAACAACAAAAGAGAACACAATTGAAAAGGGATGAACAGTGATTTTCCACATGGATGGATAAATACAGTATATAAACTGTTGACATTAGTAGTTTTGATTCATTAGGATCAAACATGTAACTATTACAGTATTTTATTGATAAGGTCAATGAATGATTAGCACATTATGGGGCAGAATCAGAGTGGAACCTTTTGAAGTTAAAGTGTCAGACAGTTTTTGTCCAAGGTAATTATTAATAATTATCAATAATTATTGATAATTATTGATAATTGGTTCTGGTCGTAGCAACAAGCCTCATCACAAACAGGCGTGTGTTTTTAGGAGTTCTTGCAGTGAGATGTTTCATTTAGTTCAACTTTGAGCAGAAGAATCTTCAAACCTCCACTTTGTGTCCGAGTGCAGCTTCAGGTGTGTTCAAACAGGTAATAGGAAGCTCAGCTCTGATTGGTAGTACAGCCCTCAGGTGTGTTTACCTGGAACAGGGCTGAACACAGGTGAGATGAGCGGCTGACAGCAGGGGGCGCTCTAAAACAACAAGGACTGTTTAAAGGAGTGAAGAAGAGCTCCAGCTGCTGTCAGCCTGACATCCAGAACTTCAAACAAAACACTGAGTGTACAGGTGTGCAAGCAGCTGATACCTGAGCCTTCCACACTCACCTGACCACACCCCTCACTCTGCTGCTCTGGAACAAGCTGAACTTCTATTAAACTAAACGTGTTACTAACGTGTAAATGTTGCGTCCTAAGCGTGAACTCTGAATGAGGGGTGTCGGCTTCACCTGGTGGATTAAACGAGTAAATATTCAAACTTTACCTGTGAAGGTTTTTATTAGACTCAATTTAAAAACTCTTTTCACAGAAACAAGGCGGAGTCTGGACGCTGAGACATCAGAACAACTCACACACCTTGAACCTTGAAACGTCCTAATAAGGTGCTGACCCCTCCCACTCCAGCAGGTACTGGACCGCCCCCTGACGAGTGACACGGCGAGCCAGCACCTGATACCTCTCCCCATTGGTCAGTCTGCCCGCCACTCCAAAATAAGAGGAGATGGAGGAGTGGAGGTGGGAGGAGTCTGACAGAAAGCAGGAGGCCTCTGTGGTCAGGTGGGCGTGGCTTGCAGCAGCAGGGTCAGTCTCAGGCTCCTCTCCGGCTTCGCTGCGATTGGCCCACTGGCTGTAGCTGTTGCTGGGTAACTTCCTCTTCCTGCTGCCCACCCTCCTCCTGCCGACAGAGGTCAGAGGTCAGCGGGTCGTCCATGAGGCAACAGGTAAAGCGCAGGACAGGTTACCTGAAGTGGTAGGAGCTGCTGGTCGAAGCAGAACCGGAGGTGGAGGCGTCCGTCGAGTCCTGGTCGACGCTGACGGTCCTGCTGGAGCTGCTGACGAGCAGAAACACTGTCAATGGACCCGGCGGTTCTGAGGAGCGCCGCTCATCATCACGCTGCGCTCACCCACTCATCATCACGCTGCGCTCACCTCTTGAGGCTCTGCAGTTCATCCAGGGTGAAGTCAAAGATGTTGGCCATGTGGTGGTTGGAGGTCCAGCTGCAGGTCAGCTTGTTCTGAAAGAGAGACAGTCAAACACCCAGCCTGACGCACAACGTCTCCATCAAACAGGAGGGGGAGGCTCACGTTGGGAATGGCGTCTTCCAGGAGCCACTTGGACTTCTTCTTCTTCTCAGCTGGAACACTGGTGGAGACACAGAACAGACTGAGGTCAGCGTCTTCTCACCAGAACCTGAAGAACAGCTGAGGACCGGAGCAACGCTCACAGCACACGACCTGTCGGCTGTTTGAGGACCGGAGCAACGCTCACAGCACACGACCTGTCGGCTGTTTGAGGACCGGAGCAACGCTCACAGCACACGACCTGTCGGCTGTTTGAGGACCGGAGCAACGCTCACAGCACACGACCTGTCGGCTGTTTGAGGACCGGAGCAACGCTCACAGCACACGACCTGTCGGCTGTTTGAGGACCGGAGCAACGCTCACAGCACACGACCTGTCGGCTGTTTGAGGACCGGAGCAACGCTCACAGCGCACGACCTGTCGGCTGTTTGAGGACCGGAGCAACGCTCACAGCACACGACCTGTCGGCTGTTTGAGGACCGGAGCAACGCTCACAGCGCACGACCTGTCGGCTGTTTGAGGACCGGAGCAACGCTCACAGCACACGACCTGTCGGCTGTTTGAGGACCGGAGCAACGCTCACAGCGCACGACCTGTCGGCTGTTTGAGGACCGGAGCAACGCTCACAGCACACGACCTGTCGGCTGTTTGAGGACCGGAGCAACGCTCACAGCACACGACCTGTCGGCTGTTTGAGGACCGGAGCAACGCTCACAGCACACGACCTGTCGGCTGTTTGAGGACCGGAGCAACGCTCACAGCGCACGACCTGTCGGCTGTTTGAGGACCGGAGCAACGCTCACAGCACACGACCTGTCGGCTGTTTGAGGACCGGAGCAACGCTCACAGCACACGACCTGTCGGCTGTTTGAGGACCGGAGCAACGCTCACAGCACACGACCTGTCGGCTGTTTGAGGACCGGAGCAACGCTCACAGCACACGACCTGTCGGCTGTTTGAGGACCGGAGCAACGCTCACAGCGCACGACCTGTCGGCTGTTTGAGGACCGGAGCAACGCTCACAGCACACGACCTGTCGGCTGTTTGAGGACCGGAGCAACGCTCACAGCACACGACCTGTCGGCTGTTTGAGGACCGGAGCAACGCTCACAGCGCACGACCTGTCGGCTGTTTGAGGAC
This sequence comes from Garcialebias charrua, assembly GCA_038048925.1. NCBI lineage: Eukaryota > Metazoa > Chordata > Actinopteri > Cyprinodontiformes > Rivulidae > Garcialebias > Garcialebias charrua. The sequence goes on from JBBPBX010085140.1 coordinate 10,344, forward strand.
CGGAGCAACGCTCACAGCACACGACCTGTCGGCTGTTTGAGGACCGGAGCAACGCTCACAGCGCACGACCTGTCGGCTGTTTGAGGACCGGAGCAACGCTCACAGCGCACGACCTGTCGGCTGTTTGAGGACCGGAGCAACGCTCACAGCGCACGACCTGTCGGCTGTTTGAGGACCGGAGCAACGCTCACAGCGCACGACCTGTCGGCTGTTTGAGGACCGGAGCAACGCTCACAGCGCACGACCTGTCGGCTGTTTGAGGACCGGAGCAACGCTCACAGCACACGACCTGTCGGCTGTTTGAGGACCGGAGCAACGCTCACAGCACACGACCTGTCAGCTAGGGCTGTGTAATAATATTGATATCGCGATATATATCGATTTTTTTCTTTCCTAGGAAAAATCGATATTCATGTGCAAGTATCGTACCTTTTTTTTTTTTTGACTGTCCAGAGGACCAGACTTATCTTTTTTAGATACCTCTGCATCCCTGGCACCAGTGTATCCTCAGAGAGAGTCTTCTCCACCCCTGGAGATATCATCACTGTGCAGAGAAGTGCACTTCTCCCAGAGCACGTCGATCAGATTCTATTTCTAAACAAAAATCTGAGGAGAATGTAGCTCACTTGGTCTGCAGAGTAGACTTTCTGTTTAGAGTTCACTTATTAGTCAGGGTCTATCTACAGATGGGTGCATTTGAAGTTAAATGTTCTTCATTACTTGAATTATAGACTGTTTTGGAGAAGTCATATTACTGTTTACTTACCAAGCACTTAGAGTGATTCCTTCAGATGTTAAGTGTCAAGGTTAAAAACTCAAACTATTCAGAGCAGGGCACTTGGTGCACTTTATTTACTTTACAAATGCATGTAAGCTACAGTTTTTACTGTTTCAAATGAAAGAAACATGTTTTCTCACCACTTCTTTGATTCATTTTGTCCAGCTGTCGACTTTAAGTCTGTGTCCATGTCCAACCAGAGCCAGGTATTGTGTAGTTGGTGCTTTTAATCAGTTTTCATTAAATTAATTCAATCCAAGTCATAACAGTCACAAAATGTCACCAAAATCACTCTGTCCTTCTAAAATGTTGTGCCACATTTAATTTAATCTATTGTATTAATGTTTGGGGAAAAGCATGTAAATCAATTACAAAGCCCATTTTTATTTTGCAGAAGAGAGTTGTAAGAATGATCAAGGGTAAACATTATTGTCATCCATCAAATATATTATTTTGTGAATTGAAGTTTTTGAAGTTCACTGATTTAGTGGATTATGGTAAATGGAGTTTATTTATAAAGCGCTTTCCAGCCCCCTAATGAGGGGCCCCAAAGCACTTTACAATACCAGCCATCCACCCATTCATACACACATTCATACACCGGTAGTGGCAGACTGCCATGCAAGGCGCCATCCAGACCTATCGGGAGCAACTCGGGGTTAAGTGTCTTGCCCAGGGACACAACGACACATGGTGTGGGGAACCGGGATTTGAACCTCCAACCTTCCGATCGGGGGTCAACTGCTATTACCACTACACCACGGCCGCCCCAACATCTTGTCATTTATGTATAGAGCGCATCATAATGCATTGCCTTCTAATATCCAAAAGAATTATGTGAAAAGATCCAGTAATTATAATCTTAAGAGGAAAGATGTTTTTCTTAAACTGCAATTTAGAACCAGTTTGAAGGAAGATCTACTCTAGAACTCATGAGCAGCCCGCTGCCGTGTTCTGCTGCGGTGTTTCTACTATATATGTTGTAAAAAGTTCTCAGAAATAAAAATAATAACAGGGAGCGCTTTTCCTGCAACCCACAGCCCACCAGGGAATATAAAGCCTCGCGCAGCCAGGTAGGACCTGAATTCATTCATTTCAGTCATCGAGTGAACGGAGGAAGAAGTGATTACTTGACTTTTGGCAAAAAAAGAAAAGAAAAGACCCGATCAGCGATAAAGAAGAGGAATTTAATTAATTTGTGTAACATACAATACAGTCCGGCGCCGGGGAAGTTTACGGCCAGACACCGCTCAAGCGTGCGCAGTCGTAAAAAAAGAGCTTTGCGCATATGTGCCCTGAGGGGCTACGCTTTTGCCACAGCGTACGCACGTCGTACAGAGGCGTATAGGGAGGACGCGCAGGTATACTGGGGGCTTTATTGACTTGTTTTGACAATTTTTTGAACATGTTTATTTGAATGGTTTATTGGATAACAAAGGAGCAGATATTATAAGATTTTTTTCTTCATCTGCTGCCTTTCATTTTATATTTACTATGTTCTGTAGTTAAAGATATGTTAATTGTTATGTTATGTATTTTAATTTTGTTATGAAATGAATAAAGACTTCTAAAAAAAAATCTTTCAGAAAATTGCAAAAGTGTATTGAATTGTATCGTTTGCTGAATATCCCAATATATATCGTATTGTGAGCAGAATATCGTGTATCGTATCGTGAGCTTATTGTATCACTACAGCCCTACTGTCGGCTGTTTGAGGACTACAACTGGAGTGCACGTGTTGCTGATGCGCACGAGGACCTGACTCTGAAATTACCTGTCTGAGATCTTCTTGTGGCTCCGCCCCCGATCATTTTGCGCACGATCAGGAAACAGTTTGTTGGGGGGGTTGGGAGGAACTCGTGTCCTCAGACGAAAAATGCATTTCCTCTTTTTGATCTCCTTCCCACACAGAAACCTGAAACACATCCAGATGTTGACATTCTGAGGACACGGACAAACGGGCGTGGTGAAGGATCCTCACTTGCTCTTGTATTTGTTGAGAGCGTCCAGCAGGTGCTGCCCCCTCTCTGCAGGAGGAGTGTTGGACAGCTGAAGGAGAAACAACAAGGCAGGTTACAGCCGGCTGAGGGAGCACGTCTGGATGAGTTCAGGTGCTCGTCGTTACCTTTCCCAGCTGTAACTGGTCCCAGTTGGAGGAGACGAGGGCCAGGATCTCGTCCAGCTCAAAGTATTTCTTCTTGCTGCTGACGGACAGGTTGTACAGGGCCAGGTGAACCACGTCGACCCACCTGAGAGGAAGGCGGCGCACGCACTCTGACCCTTTGTTACACACAGCACACAGGAACACGTAGAACCTGAGCAGCAGAAGAGAGAAGCGTCAGCGCCGTCCACACGCTGGGCGGGACACACGCCGTCCACAGGCTGGACGCTGGGCGGGACACACGCCGTCCACAGGCTGGACGCTGGGCGGGACACACGCCGTCCACAGGCTGGACACACACTCACCTGTCTCCAAACATCATGGCGTCCTGCAGACACTGGGTGCACGCTTCATGGAACCACTGCTGACACTTGTAGCACTGCAGCATCTTCAGGTACCACCTGAACACAGAAGCAGAAGACGTGAGCGCTCAGCCAACACCTGCACACAGCTGGTGGGTCCGACGTACTCTCCGGGTCCAGCGCAGTAGCAGTAGCACTGCTGCTGGTTGGTGCGGTGCTGAGAGTCCCAGCTCAGAGACGACAGGCTGTAGGGCAGCACCTGCTTCATGGAGCACAGAGCTTTCGCTACGGCTCCTTTCTTCAAAGCGCCGCCTTTCTGTGAAGACAAAACCAAACAAGTCAGACATGTTCAAGAAGGGAAAATGGATGTGGAAAGATTGTGCTCTTATTTTGACATGTTTGAGACTTCCTGTGGACTTTTCAAACATTTTGTAGAATGAGGGACTAGAAACCAACACCCTGCCTGATATAAACACTATTCTAATGAATCCAGTTTATTTATAAAGCTCCAGGTCACAACAGAAGTCGTCTCAGACACTGAACAGAAACATTAATATAAAAAATAATAATTTTCTAACAATATATTTTTAACATATTTCTTCACTTTGTCACTATCTCCTGATAGACTGATGTTCGACAAAGTAATCTTTGAAAAAAACTATATTCCCCTTGCTTCTCCAGGTGTTACTAAAAGCATTTCTAAAAAGCCACAGTGACCCGCCGTTAACCAGCCAATAAAAACAGAGCTTCTCACTTCTCACGCCCCTAACCCACGCCCCCGCCTGTCCCAGCCCCAGCGGCCGCGCACGTTCTCGTTCAAAGGATTGCAAAGCGATGCAAAACTGTTTTGTATGTGACACAAATGTATTAAATTCCCCTTCTTCATCCCTGATCTGGACTTTTCTTTTGTTTTTTTGCCAAAAGTCAAGTGATCGCTTCCTCCTCCTGACTCCATGACTGAAAATGAGGAAATGAATGAATTTGTCACGAGCGAATTAAACTCGGGTTCAACGTGGCTGCGCGAGGCTCAGCAGATTTCATGGTGTTCTGGTGTGCTGGACCAGCGCTCCATGTTTTTATTTTATTTTTTAGAACGTTTTATTAACATATAATCACAGAAATTCACAGCTGCTGCGACAGGACATGTAGTGGAGGCGGAGCAAAGGAAGCTGCTGCTCAGCGAGGGGGAGCAGAGCCATATATGGCTCGGAGGGGGAGGGACCAGAAACGTGTCTCTGTTCAAAATTTTTCTAAGTTCCAGCGTGTTCCAGAAATTACATACTGAACCTTTAATATAAAAAATAATAATTTAACAGAAACATTCATATATACAATAATAATTTAACATTATTTATGTGAGGAGCAGACTGCTTTGAGTTTAACTCCATCACAGAACTCTCATCTTGAACAAGCATGAAGGCGACAGTGGAAAGGAAAAACTTCCTCATGAGGAAGAAACCTTTTTTCATTCATTCAACCTTTATTTAGTCAGGTAAATCTTTTGAACCTCAAGGGCTCATTTACGAAAGCGACCTGCTAAAACTAAAGAACAATGAACAGCAGTGG
>JBBPBX010085142.1:0-15150 GCA_038048925.1 Garcialebias charrua
AGCAAACTGGTTGGTCCACTTAAGTTGTTTACTTGGTGGGGTAGCTTCAGTTTGCTTTGGACTGCTCTGACTGACGAAGCCCTCTGGAGTGAGGGTGAAACGTTTCTACTAAAAAGAAATTGTCCAGATGAACTGATTGAGAATGAGCGGATTTGATACCTGGACTATTGAGAATGAACTTTCTGGTCTTGAACCACTTTGGACATGTCTGCCTGCCTGGGAGGAGTCGACGAGGGACAAGCCCCCAGAAACCATCTTGGCTACAGCAAACTGGTTGGTCCACTTAAGTTGTTTACTTGGTGGGGTAGCTTCAGTTTGCTTTGGACTGCTCTGACTGACGAAGCCCTCTGGAGTGAGGGTGAAACGTTTCTACTAAAAAGAAATTGTCCAGATGAACTGATTGAGAATGAGCGGATTTGATACCTGGACTATTGAGAATGAACTTTCTGGTCTTGAACCACTTTGGACATGTCTGCCTGCCTGGGAGGAGTCGACGAGGGACAAGCCCCCAGAAACCATCTTGGCTACAGCAAACTGGTTGGTCCACTTAAGTTGTTTACTTGGTGGGGTAGCTTCAGTTTGCTTTGGACTGCTCTGACTGACGAAGCCCTCTGGAGTGAGGGTGAAACGTTTCTACTAAAAAGAAACTGTCCAGATGAACTGATTGAGAATGAGCGGATCCACCACAAATGATTTATAATGGATGGAATCCATGCTGCGAGGTCTTCACATGACTTCCATTTTGATGCAGCAGCCAACTTTCTGGACACCCGTTTTGCAACTTGCCAGGGATCAAATTATGGCATTTTGGGATTGTTGACCCTCATTTCTTTAATAATTTGTGGATGTCTGTCTGTACAAATGGTCATGACCTTGACTCCATTTTGCTCTATGTCGTTGAGAGCTTCCTTAAAACCTTTCATTTCTATTGTGTTGGAGCTTGACACTTGGGTGCAGCCAATTACCTTAAAGTCAATAATTTTTTGGATTTTGCACATCTAAAAAGGTGTACATACAGTATTTGACTGAGTGGCCTGGTGAGTCGCATCGTCCATCTCAACAGATAACCTCAGATTCTTCTGATTTCGTGGTGGTCATTAATGCACTCTGTTTCATGTTCCATGCCTTTTCAATTACAGGGAACACATTTCTTCCTCAGTTTCACATATGCATCTTCATTAATTGATTTGAGGTTTATTACAGAATTGTTCAAATTTTGCTAAGTGGATGCCGCTGACAAATACAGATGCATTGAGCAGAAGGTAACCTGCTCCTTTGGTTCCTCTCAGAGTAGGATGAGACTGCCATCTGAGCTTACAGCCATTCACACATGACAGTTCTAGTGTTAACTGGGATCCTTCATTTTGCAGCTCTTTTGTGTCCTCCATAACGATCATTGAGCCACACTGTGTTAGCATCTGTTTTAACTGACTCTCAAAAACAAGAAACAGTCTCTGTTTATCATGGGGGTCATTTGAAGCTTCTTATTCCTGACTACAGGTACAGTAATTTGATAAGACTCTAAAGACGGTGTGTATTCTATATCTGAAGTTTCCAGGGGCATATTCTCCTTGGATTCTTAATCTGAAAGAAACAAATCCGGTGAATGACAGCCTTCCTCATCTTGATTTTCCAGTGGCCTGTCTGCATAATGTGGTCCATTTTTTATTAGATAAAACACATCTTCTGGCCACTGTACTGCTGAATCTGATGTGCTGACAACGGTTTGTGTTTCAGCATTTGTAGATGAAGACAACTGTAATAAATATTGTATTATTAATATACATACAACATTGCTAACTTAAAATTGTGAAGTAAAAATATCAATAATAATAAATTAAACACGAAGCTGAAGCTGGCTTTTGATTGAAGCTTCCGATTGGGAAATGGCTAAAAGGTGATTCCATCTAATTTTTCACTACCATGAGCATCTTTAACCTGTTCTAGTTTAAATATGACAGTACTTAGACACGTCAAACCTGGACTGTATTATTCTACATTAATAGCAGAATAATTAAAACCGTCTGTGGTTTGTCAAACCTTTATCTGATTTGTGAAAATTCAATAAAAAGGTGATTTCAACACTTTTGAATAATTTGAGAAGAATTAAAAGTCAAAATAGGTAAGTATGTGTTGGTGTGTAGGTTAGGAGTTGCCACAATGAAACAAGTTTCAAATTAAAAACTAGAAATTCAAATTTGCAAATATTATTGAACAGCTTTTTTTTATTTTAATTTGAGACTTAAACATCTCTATTTCTGATCTCAGTTGCATGAGAACCTCTTCTCACTGCAATAAAAGGCATCTTGAATCATTTGAAATGTTTTCTTCTTTTTAAAAAATACATGATCATTTTGGTCACTTAAACTACAACAGTGAAAAATTACTGGGAATAGCCCTTTAGCCCTTTCCAAAATCACAAGCAAACTTCAGCTTTGTAAATGAAATGGTGAATAAACACGTACCGCTGTTGGACGGACTGTGATCCGGTGAGTACCGGTAGCTGTCGTGCTCCGTGTCTAGTGTCAGGTCCAGTAGCACCTGTAAGGTCTGGTCTTTGGTTTGGTGTCTGATCCATGATTTTACATTCAGTACCAGCTGCAGTAGCTAGTAGAGCATCCAGCGTTGCCTGTCTCTGATTTATTTTTCCCCAGCATCTTTCACTCGCAAGTCGGCGGCGGGGTTTAGGCGCTTTGTGTCTAAAAATGGTTGGCATGGCATTTGAATTTATCTTTCACAGGTAAAGACCACCTGTCAGCTCCATCATCCATTCTGACCGTACAAATGACTCAAAGTCTTCTGGAGAGAAGTGCTGAGAGCACAAATATGGGTCTTTTGTAAGTTTAGTTCTTCCGACGGCTTTTTCCCAATGCGCTCTTCTTTATTTTTTTCCATGTGGGAAGCTGTGCACACTCACCTCACTTTTTATACCTTTTTTGGTTTTGAAATTACAGTCAACAGCAATGCAGTGTGGCATTATCTAAATTTATCCCAGTTAAACGCAATATAAAAAGCTGCGTAATGTTAGCCTTGCTGTGTTATTACTCCAGATTTTAAAAAGGATCTAACCACCTCACTCACATACATTGCACAGGTGAAACATTTTTTGAATTTCTTGGGTGAAAAATACAACAAAAGGTATAAAGTTTTTCAATTAATAAAGTTTTTACATATCACAAACAGCAATAAACAAGTTAATAGGAAATTTGTAAGCCAACATGTTCAACTAGTGTCAAAATTACTGACACATTTCACCCTGTAGATTTGGTTGTACTCAGCCTATCATAAAGGAGGTATTATTTTTTTAGGCTTTAATTGATTATCCAGGTTTCATAACTAAAAAAGCCTTCAGTAAACATCATTCCAAGTGCCTACATTAAAGAGACCTGTAATTCGTGAAAGTGAAACTGCATCATCACTGAAAAGAAGGAACATTTAGATACAAACCTAATCTGTGAAGCAGGACTTTTGGGTTGAAAACAGCATCTTGGGTTTTGTTGTGTTGCAGTTTGTTCTTTAAACGACACTGTTCCTCTTTATACTCTGCATCTGTTGTTTCCAGAAACTCCAACATTTCTTCCGTAGCCAGTTCCTCTCGTTGTTTAACCTGTTGTCTCCTCATCCCTGTTAGCTGAAGTTTCCTTAAAATAATAGATACGGAAAAGTACAGATGAGCCAAACTCAAGAAGATTAGATTACTGCAAATGTTACCGTAAATTAGCTCGTAGTCTCAATAAAAGGGCAGCACATTTCTTCTTCTTCTTAGTTTTACTGGCGGTTGGCAACAAACTGTTAGTAGCATTACCGCCACTTACTGGTATGGAGTGTGGTTCGTGATGGCCTATTTATCTTTACCTATCTCTATATCTACCTATCTAAGTGTTTTAGTATTGGTGTAAATTTTCATACTTTTATACTACTATGCAAAAACTCAGGACAGTGTTACACTTTTACTATTTCATGCTTATGTTTATTAAATGTTTCGGTGTTTTAGTGTTTAAATGGTTACTGTTGCACCGAGGGACTGAGAGAAACGCAATTTCAATCCTGTGTATGTCCTGTACATATTGCAGTTCTGACAATAAAGTTGACTTTGACTAAATATATATTCACATATAGTATACATAAAAAATAAATAAATAGAAAAAAAAAAAAACAATAATAACAATGATAAAAATAAATATATCCTACCTATACCTATACAAAATATACATACTTAAAGGGGACCACACATGCAAAATTCACTTTTTAATGTTTTTTTTACTCAACTTTGGGTATGTACTTCATAAAAAAACAGTCCTAAGGCCAAAGAAATGCACCCAGTGGTTTATTTACTCTAAGTAGATTTATTTGTCTGTGATAAAAACGGTTCGTTTCTCACTTCCTGCGGTTTGTGACGTCACAAACCGCAGCCACAACCCACCACCTGAGTCCAGCCCCTCACCTAGCAACCCCTGGTTAGGCTCAACCCACTTCTGTATTAAACACATGACTGTTGTTTTTCATGATTTCATCTCATCTTTTGTTTATATGTTCTTAATTTCATGTGTACAGCACTTTGTTGCAGCTGTGTTTTTTTAAATGGCTTTATAAATAAAGTATAATTGTTATTTTTATGTTTTAGTTCAATTTTTAGTGTATTTGCGATCGCTCCCAACGCGCAGCCGGCAAAAATTAAACGAGCGGACCCCCGGCGTAGGGACCGGCGGCAACGGGACCCTCTTCTGGCGCGATGGAGCGGAGCTTCAACTGTACAGCCTCGCTGCAGCCTCGCAGCAGCCTCGCAGCAGCGAGGACCTTCTCCTTACGGATTAATTTACGGGAGACACTTGGTGAACTTTGTGTTGTCTTGACTGGAACAGCGATAACTCCCAAAATCGCCGCGTGCAACGAGCGGAGCTGGCGAACACCGGAAGAGGAACAAGCTAACATTAGCATCGGATTCGGGTGGTCTAATGCTAAAAGGAGCAGCAAATTGCGGCGCGCTCAGACGGGTTTCGGTAAGTTATCTTAAGCTAGCACTAACAGTAAGTCAAATGAGTAATAAAAAAAGAGCTAATTTTAAAACAACAACACATTACAGATACTGGCTGTTACAGAGGGCGTAAACAGATCTTTGAAGGGCGTGGACTTCAGAACTCAGTATCAGAAACCGGTCGTTCAAAACGAAAGTTAAAAATGGCAGAATTAAAAAGGGTATAATTAATTATCTAAGAATTATTTTGTGTATTAAAATGAATTAATATTGTCAAGATAGCACACAGACATAACATAAAAATTTTAAAGACCTATATGTGGTCCCCTTTAAACATAACTTTATATTCTACCTATCTATACCATACACACTTTCACAAACATCCCTGCTATAATCAAATTGTATGAAATAATTGTTTTCTTTAAACATCAAATAACTATTTGTATATGATTACTCCCCAAATTCGTCCTCAAAATATCTAATAAATTTACCTTTTCCTTTATACTTTCAACCTCTCCCCTCATGAATCTTCTCTCTTTTTCATATTTACTCCATTCTAATATTACATGTTCTATTGTTTCATATTTTTCACAATGATCACATTTGCCAGAATTATGCTTTTGAATTTGTAAAAGTGTATAATTAAGTCCTGCATGACCAAATCTCAAACTGGTTATCACTCTTTCCTCCTTTCTATTTCTTCTTCCATTTCTTCTTCCCCCTACAATCTTCTGGATTTTATAAAACCATCGTCCTGTATTTCCTTCATCCCACCTTTTTTGCCATGCTTTCATCAGTTTTTGTTGAACAATACTCTTTCCCTCAGATTTCCCTCGTATTTTCCGGCCGATAAGTCGCATCAGGCCTATTATGTCGTCGCTTCAGTCCAATTATGTCCAATACAATAGAAAAATCCATAAATATGTCGCTTCTCCCTATAAGTCGTATCTATTATGCGTCACCGCTGACATGTCGCGTATGTTACCCATCACCGCTGAGACAACCCGGAAATGGGGGCCGGTGTTTTGCCAAAAATGGATTGGTTTCAAATGGTGGCCACAGCAGCATGAACAGAAGGACTTTAACAAGATTAACACGGTAAAAACAATTATTTGTTTGCTGAAAATTATAGCAAAGATGTGTCTTAGCTGAACTTTTCCTTAATAAATGAACGTAATTGTCAAATCAGCTGGATTTAAAAATTAGTTTTGCTGCGTGCAGCTGCACGGGTGAAACCGTGCATTTCTTTAAAATTTAACAAGATAAACACCTAAAAATATATATTTGTTGGCTGACATTATAGCAAAGGTGTTTCTGAGCTGAAGTTTACCTTTAAAAATTAACGTAATGTTCAAATCAGCTTGATTTAAATAGTTTCGCTTTGACGGCTCTTCCAAACGTGCGCGCGCTCTGAAAACCATCTCTTTAAAATAAATAGGAAATAAATTACAAATAAATCGAATTTTAGCTCAAACATCTCCTAACGCTAATCACTTGTAAATGTCCATCCAGTGATTACTTCTGTAAGTTTCATCAAAATCTGTCGTGTGGTTCATGAGCTATTTTGCTAAAAGTCAAACACTGAGGTAACAGTAGTGTCAGACCTCCAGAGAGCAGGAGGCCGTGCTGCGACAGAATGAGTCCGACCAGAGGAGGCTGCTGTCAGATACATGAGCTGGGAACAGTCGGTGGACCCTAGCAGCCGAAAGTGGTACGGCGCCCCTAGCGGCCGAAAGTGGTACTACTCCATTTTTTTCGTCAGAATGAATGGAAACGGTCATATCTCAGCCAAAAATTGGTCTAAAAATATGGGAAAAAATACATAAATATGTCGCTTCGCCCTAAAAGTCGCAGGACATGAAAATTAGGAAAAAAGGTGCGACTTATAGGCCGGAAAACACGGTACTTGTTTTAACTGGAAAACTAACATTATTCTGAATTGCCCTTTTTGCAATTTATCTGCTCTCTCATGTCCTTCTACTCCAATATGTGCTGGAAGGAACCCACACAAATACAACTATTAAACTCATATTTTGTATTCTGAACAATGTATGAAATATTTCTAATAAAAATGTCTGTCCTACTATCTGAATGATTATATTTTAAACTTAATAATGCAGAGCTTGAATCAGAACATATTATTGTTTTAATGGTTTTATGTCTTCTACCCACTGTAACGCTAACCAACATTTCTCCTGTGTATACTGATAATCCGTCTGTAATTCGTTTTCCTATTTTTATATTGAATTCTGGTACTACAAAAGCTATTCCTATTTTTTTGTTAGTTTTGATGCATCTGTGTAGATTTTAATATATTGATAATAATCGTTTAAATATAATTGTACTGAATAACTATCTATAATGTAAGATTTATCTTGTTTCTTTTCCATTATTGACATATCTACTTTTGCTTCTGGTAGTATCCAAGGTGGGATTATTGATATTAATGTTATTTGACTCATTTCTAAAATATTCATTTTAAATTATTTTATTTTATTTTCAATTGTCCACCCAAAACTCCTCATTTCTTGTCTTTTTTCCTGAACATGGATTTAAAATTTCCCATGGTGGATGATCAAAGTTACTGTCTTGTAAATTTAACCAATAATTTATTTCTAATTTTGTTCTTCTTAAATCCAACGGCATTTCTCCCATTTCTATCTCTATTGCTGCCATTGGTGTGGTTTTAAATGCTCCGGTACATAATCTTAATGCCTGATTCTGAATAATGTCTAATTTAACCAGATGTGTTTTAGCTGCTGAACCATAAACTAGACAACCAAAGTCTATGTTAGATCTTATCATACCTGTGTAAATCTGTTTTAATGATTGTCTATCTGCTCCCCAGTCACTGCCAGCCAAGCATCTCATAATATTTACAATTTTCTTACATTTATCAACAACATTTTGAATATATATTCCATTTTAATTTTTCATCAAACCATAGACCTAAAAATTTAATACACTTTACTTGCTCTGGTTCTTGGTTATACAAATTTTATTTTATTTCCTTGTTTATTTTTTTCCTTAGTAAATACTGTATCATTACTTTTGTTTTTCAATGGAAAACTTAAATCCCCATTGCAACACCATCATCCCCCAACAGCTCATCTTTAAACTGGACAGTCTGAGGCTGAACACCTCAATGTGTAACTGGCTGCTAGACTTCCTGACCGGGAGTGCACAGGCAGTACGGGTCGGCAGTAACACATCCAGCACCATCACATTGAATACAGGGGCCCCACAAGGATGTGTGCTGAGCCCCGCTTCTACTCACCCTGCTAACACACGACTACACACCACCATACAGCTCCAACCACTTCATCAAGTTTGCGGACGACACAACAGTGGTGGTCATCAGCAACAATGATGGAGACGGACTACAGGAACGAGGTGAGCCGCCTGGCTCCTGAAAGTGATGTTTGTTTGTTTAACGGGAGACACCCATGTCACCATGTCTCTAGCCGCTTACGCATTGGCCGGCCCTCCCCGGCTCTCCCAGCTTCTAACCCGGGTTCGGCGTCTTCGCATTTACCTTTTCCGCCCGGGATCCACCCTTGTTCTGGAACCATCTTCACCGTGGTTCTTATCGGGCCGAGCCCGACAGGGCTAGTTTCAGCTCTCATTTGATTCGTTGTTTGCAGCAGGGGCGGGACTCATTCAAACAACCTCAGCGCGAGGGTTGAATTTCATTCAAATTTAACTACAGAAACGAGAAACCCCTAAAACAATTGTTAGCTGAATTAGTGTTTCTGCGTTTAATTTTTGTTAATAACTGATCACAAATCAGCTTATGTTACAACGTAAATAACACGAAGCGCACACCCATTTCCGCCTTTCAGCGCGACCTGAATGTCATTAAACAGCATTAAACAATAACTAATATTGTCTAACTGTTGCGCGCAGCCAGGGTTTTAAAATATAACGAATAATCTCTAACTTTTACGTGCAGCTAAAATGTCAGGAGGAGTGATTGCTATATGGGCAAGTTAGACACCTGAAAAATCAGTCTGTTCGGATAGCACAACGAGTAAATGCGTTAACGTTTTGACCGGGAGAAGTGGGTTCGCTTCCAGCCTGGGACAAAGTTATTTTACTTTTTTTTTCTTTTTATTCACATTTTCTTTTAAATAAAAAGGAGTTTGTTTAAACTCCTTTTTATTTAAAAGAAAATGTGAATAAAAAGGAGTTTGTTTAAACTCCTTTTTATTTAAAAGAAAATGTGAATAAAAAGAAAAAAAAAGTAAAATAACTTTGTCCCAGGCTGGAAGCGAACCCACTTCTCCCGGTCAAAACGTTAACGCATTAACTTGTTGTGCTATCCGAACAGGCTGAATTTTCAGGTGTCCAACTTGCCCATATAGCAATCACTCCTCCTGACATTTTAGCTGCACGTAAAAGTTAGAGATTATTCGTTATATTTTAAAACCCTGGCTGCGCGCAACAGTTAGACAATATTAGTTATTGTTTAATGCTGTTTAATGACATTCAGGTCGCGCTGAAAGGCGGAAATGGGTGTGCGCTTCGTGTTATTTACGTTGTAACATAAGCTGATTTGTGATCAGTTATTAACAAAAATTAAACGCAGAAACACTAATATATATATATCCAGCTAACAATTTTTTTTTTGCCGAGTCTCCTCTCTTAAAACACGAACACTCCACCCACGTGAAGAGAGCACCCCACCCACTTCCAGAGAACTGCCCACCCACTTCAAGGCGGCTTTGCGGCAAATGCGTAATGAACGCGGGTGGCCCAGAGACACCCAGGGGAGCTCCGGGCCATTGAGGGCTGGCCAATGCGAAAACGGCTTCTGTTAGCTCAGCAACCTCTGTTTTGTTTCCATGCCGGAAAGCTGAAAAAACGGACTCCATTTGCAATACGGCTCCCCCTGCGATCGTGAGAACGATTGTGACAGTTCACAACACAACAAGCATTCACCATTTCAGCGTATTTCACGTAGGATCACACAACTACAACTAACGCAAACCCCGGTCACGTCCAACTCCGTGTCAGAAACTCCCAAGATGCTTTGCGCGATCCCGGTCCGCTGACGTCACGAGTCCAAGCTCTAACACCACAATGGGGCTGATGTTATCTTGTTCTTCCTCGTTCTCAAGTTTTAATATTATTTTAAATTCCTCCTTCACAACTTTCCTCCTAACTGTCCTTTCTTCTTCTGAGCTACTCCCTTCCAGTTCTCGTTTATTACCTTGAATTTCACCGATTCCCTTTCCTTCATCTATTTTATTTCTTCCACGTCCTCTCCCCACTGGCGTCCACCCCTCAAAATCCATGTCCTCCTCACCTCTCGTTGTTAAAAATTACAAAATGCATAAAAATGATGAATAAAAAGCTGTGCCTCATAGGCCTGGTCTTGGAGAGTAGTTTGATGTAAGTTTTGTGCGGTTGGCTCAAAAGACCTGAACGGTATTGAGCAAAAACAGTGATTTATGAATTAATTAATTGTTAAAAATTACAAAATGCATAAAAATGATAAATAAAAAGCTGTGCCTCATAGGCCTGGTCTTGGAGAGTAGTTTGATGTAAGTTTTGTGCGGTTGGCTCAAAAGACCTGAACGGTATTGAGCAAAAACAGTGATTTCTGAATTAATTAATTGTTAAAAATTACAAAATGCATAAATATTGAGAAATAAACAGCTGTGTCTCGCAGAACTGGTCTTGGAGAGTAGTCTGATGTAAGTTTTGTGCGGGTGGGTTAATCGTGTAAAATATATTATTTTTTGTTTCTCAAGAGTGAATGCGGTCGAACATTTGTTGACGGTCCCTAAGCGAACCATGACGTCTTTGAGAAGGGGCAGACTGAGCGCGGCTGCCCGAAATCAGACTCCATGAAGCGGACTGACGAGAGCAACGCACCCCTGAAGCCACGGAGCTCGAATATCCAACTTCCAACTTAAAACTAACTTTACCACGGTTACTCTCCCCACTGGCGTCCACCCCTCAAAATCCATGTCCTCCTCACCTCTCGTCTCCACCTCCATCCGAACCATTCACTTACCAGTTTATGCCCCAAAACCGCCTTTTCCAAATGCGATGTTTCTATATTCTGTGTCGGCTAATTTTTATGCCGTGCTTGACAGCACCTCAGCGCGTAAACTTCAGCTTCGTTCCGGACCCACCACTCGGAGATTCACCACAATGGAGCCTGGTCAGTGTTCTTCTTCTTCTTCTTCCGTGAGGTTTAACGGCAGCTTACAACCTTCCGGTGTATTACCGCCATCTAATGGTCCCATCCCTAAACTATTTACAGTCTTCCAAAAAAAAACAAGTCTGGTCCTCTGGACATTCAAAAATAAAACAAAACAAAGCAAAAAAAAAAATCGTAGACCTACAGTCTTCTACTTAGACCTGTCGACGTCAAGAAATACATAAAGTATTTGCGTCCACCTTTACTAGATCCCCATTCCAAAACGCTCTTCAAACTGATCGGGCTCGTGACTTCATGTCTCATATGGTCCAGTAGAGTCTGCCTTTCTGCTGAATATGCAGAACATTCCAAAATGACGTGCTGCACTGACTCTGTTTGCTGGCAAAAATCACAACTTCCACTATCGTGTTTCCCTATAATAAACAAAGTACTGTTCAGATTTGTATGACCTATTCTTAATCTTGTTATTATTGATTCCTCCCTCCTATTCCCTCCATGATATCTGTTACTGTTGACTGAATTCTGAACTGAATACAGATGTCTCCCCTTTGTATCATGGTCCCACCTTTGTTGCCATAACTGATTAATATGTGACCAAACAATACTTTTTCCTTCTGTCTTGCATAATTGGATATGTATATCAACACTGTCTCTAGTAACGGAACGTTTAGCAATTCTGTCAGCCAGTTCATTACCCCGAATCCCCCTATGAGCAGGTACCCACATAAATACAACACTCCTACCTTCCTTAACCAGCTGTGAATGGGAAATCTTAGTCCTTGTTAATAAATCCTGTCTCGCTTTTGATGTACCTGATGACATGGCTGACAAGGCAGAAGCAGAATCACTGCAAATGATCACCTTGGGTAATGAAGACAATTTAGTCCATTCTAAGGCCAGATAAATGGCGTATAGTTCAACCGAAAACACATTTAAAAAGTCTGAAGTGCGCTTACCTATTTCAATTTTTAATTCAGGGACAACAACTGCACAACTAGTTCTGCCTGAATCTGGGTCTTTAGATCCATCTGTAAAGACCTGTACATACTCCGAATATGTTCCATCCACATAAAATTTGAATAGACTGCACAGTTCTGCGTCCTCGTTTCGTCTCCTAATTTTTAATAATCCCATGTCCACTCGTGGCTCTTTCATTAGCCAAAAAGGAACAGTTGACCAGATGACAGTTGGACTAAACTTAACTTCAGACACACCACATGCTCTTGCAGAGTCTGCCCCTACCCATCCAAAGCTCAGTGTTAGCTTCCTTTGCCTTTCCCAAGTGTCCTGTAGCACAGAGTGTGTAGGATGACTGTCAAGATGTCCTTTCAGATGAATCCAATAATTAACCAATAGTTGTTTCCTTCGAAGACACAACGGAATCTCCCCCGATTCAACTAATATAGCACACACTGGCGAAGTTTTGACAGCTTTGGTCAGTGTTGCCAGATAGATTCCAGGTTTTCCAGCCCCAAAATCTGTAAAACACCCCCCAAAAACCGCCCAATCAGAAAGGGTCACGTGACACTGCCTCGAGCTGCATTCACGGACCGTTCAGAAAGTGTCACGTGACACATCAATACAACATTCTGGAAAAAAAAAAAAGTTAAATTAGGTCTCTCTGGATGGGTACATGGGTTATCCAACAGACTTTTTCAGTCTGAACTGTACTTAGATAGAATTGTATTGATCCCACAGAAAATTGTTGTGCCAGAATTTCAGTATAAGGAACATACATGACAATAACACAAGATATAAAAAACATCAAAGAATGTAAAAAATACCAACATTTAAGTTCTAAAACAGGTCAGGTTTTGACAACATTAAAGTGTTCATTGTGGTGCAGGATTAATTTTATTGTTCTCTGTGTAGGAAAGAAGAAAGAAGTTGAAAAGTTTGAGAGCCACAGGGTGGTTCTGTGGTAAGAGTGTGTCATGCAGGGATGGTCTGAAGAACTTTTCTTAAAACATTTTGAAATCTATAAAACAAACATTTTGTCAAACATTTAAGGAATAAACATTTTTAATAATCACTTTAAAAGTTATAAATATTGTCTTTGGTGCATGTTTGTTTTCCAAATATATTTGTGTGTGTGTGAATGACAGACATTAACATAAAACACTTTGTAAAACGGTGCTTTATGAAGTTCAGTCCGTTTCCTTTTATCAGTTGACCTGCAGTTCTATCCATCCATCCATCCATTTTCTTCCGCTTATCCGGGGTCGGGTCGCGGGGGTAGCAGCCTAAGTAGGGAGGCCCAGACTTCCCTCTCCCCAGCCACTTGGAGCAGCTCCTCTGGGGGAATCCCAAGGCGTTCCCAGGCCAGCCGAGAAACATAGTCCCTCCAGCGTATCCTGGGTCTTCCTCTGGGTCTCCTCCCGGTGGGACATGCCCGGAACACCTCACCAGGGAGGCGTCCAGGAGGCATCCTAACCAGATGCCCGAGCCACCTCAACTGGCTCCTCTCGATGTGGAGAAGCAGCGGCTCTACTCCGAGTCCCTCCCGGATGACTGAGCTTCTCACCCTATCTCTAAGGGAGAGTCCAGACACCCTGCGGAGAAAACTCATTTCAGCCGCTTGTATCCGAGATCTCGTTCTTTCGGTCATAACCCAAAGCTCATGACCATAGATGAGGGTGGGAACGTAGATCGATCGGTAAATTGAGAGCTTTGCCTTTTGACTCAGCTCTCTCTTCACCACGACAGACCGGTACAGCACCCGCTTCACTGCGGACGCTGCACCTATCCGCCTATCGATCTCACGCTCCAGTTTTCCCTCATTCGTGAACAAGACCCCGAGATACTTAAACTCCTCCACTTGGGGCAGGACCTCCTCCCCGACCCGGAGAGGGCATGCTACCCTTTTCCGGCTCAAGACCATGGCCTCGGATTTGGAGGAACTGATCCTCATCCCGGCCGCATCACATTCAGCTGCAAACCGCTCCAGCGAAAGCTGTAGATCACGATCTGATGAAGCCAATAGGACCACATCATCTGCAAAAAACAGAGAAGCGATTCTAAGGCCACCAAAACGGATCCTCTCAACACCTTGGCTGCGCCTAGAAATTCTGTCCATAAAAGTTATGAACAGAATCGGTGACAAAGGGCAACCTTGGCGGAGTCCAACTCTCACCGGAAACGAGCCTGACTTACTGCCAGCGATGCGGACCATGCTCTGACACCGGTCGTACAGGGACCTAACAGCCCATATCAAAGGGCCTGGTACCCCATACTCCCGGAGTACCCCCCACAGAACCCCCCGAGGGACGCGGTCGAATGCCTTCTCCAAGTCCACAAAGCACATGTAAACTGGTTGGGCAAACTCCCACGCACCCTCCAGGACCCTGCTGAGGGTGTAGAGCTGGTCTAGTGTTCCACGACCAGGACGAAAACCACACTGCTCCTCCTGAATCCGAGGTTCGACTATCCGACGGACCCTCCTCTCCAGAACCCCTGAATAGACCTTACCAGGGAGGCTTAAGAGTGTGATCCCCCTATAGTTGGAACACACCCTACGGTCCCCCTTTTTGAATAGGGGAACCACCACCCCAGTCTGCCAATCCAAGGGAACTGCCCCCGATGTCCACGCGATATTGCAGAGTCGCGTAAGCCAACACAACCCCACAACATCCAGAGCCCTAAGGAACTCAGGACGAATCTCATCCACCCCCGGAGCCCTGCCACCACGGAGCTTTTTAACCACCTTGGCGACCTCAGCACCAGAGATTGGAGAGCCCGACCCAAAATCCCCAGGCTCCGCTTCCTCAGTGGAAGACGTGCCAGTAGGATTGAGGAGGTCTTCGAAGTATTCCGCCCACCGACTCACAACATCCCGAGTTGAGGTCAACAGCACGCCATCCCCACCATAAATGGTGTTGGTCGCGTACCGCTTTCCCCCCCTGAGACGCCGGATGGTGGACCAGAATCGCCTCGAAGCCGTACGGAAGTCATTCTCCATGGCCTCTCCGAACTCCTCCCACGCCCGAGTTTTTGCCTCAGCAAC
>JBBPBX010085145.1:0-15149 GCA_038048925.1 Garcialebias charrua
GTACACACAATAAGCAAGCACAATAAGTACACACAATAATTACACACAATAAGTACACATAATAAGTACACACAATAAGTACACACAATAATTACACACAATAGGTACACACAATAAGTACACACAATAAGTACACAGTGTGTGTGTACCTCCAAACAGCAAACCTCCTCCAGATGTGCACAGTGGTGCTTCTCTTTCCCTGGACACTTTTGTTCAGCGTGTTCAAGTGACTCGTCTTCTCCACCATGAAGTGACACTTGCCCAGATCATCTAGATCTCCCAGACCTTTGCTTTCCAACAAGGTCTTCACATGGTCCAGACCTTTGCTTTCCAACAAGGTCTTCACATGGTCCAGACCTTTGTTTTACAACAAGGTCTTCACATGGTCCAGACCTTTGTTTTCCAACAAGGTCTTCACATGGTCCAGACCTTTGCTTTACAACAAGGTCTTCACATGGTCCAGACCTTTGCTTTCCAACAAGGTCTTCACATGGTCCAGACCTTTGCTTTACAACAAGGTCTTCACATGGTCCAGACCTTTGCTTTCCAACAAGGTCTTCACATGGTCCAGACCTTTGTTTTCCAACAAGGTCTTCACATGGTCCAGACCTTTGCTTTCCAACAAGGTCTTCACATGGTCCAGACCTTTGTTTTAATAATAATAATAATAATAAATTTAATTTATACCGCACTTTTCATTAATAAAAATCTCAAAGTGCTACAACAATAAAACAAGTGTTAAAATCAAATAAAATCAATAGTGATATCAACTAAGAGACAGAATCATGTGGAGGCAGAATAGGCCTGCTTAAAAATAAATAAATAAATAAAACAAGTGATAAAATCAAGTAAAATCAATAATACTATCAACCAAGATCAAAGATAAAAACATGTGGAGGCAGAATAGGCTTGCTTAAAAAGAAAAGTCTTTAAACCGCTTTTAAAATCAACCAGTGACTGTGGAGCTCTCAGGTAGTCAGGGAGGGAGTTCCATAGGCGGGGGGCAGCCACACAGAATGCCCGGTCTCCCATGGTCCTTAATTTGGTTGTGGAATGTGAAGTAGATTACTGTTCTGTGATCGTAGAGACCGGGTGGATGAATATGGTGCAAGAATGTCCTTTAGATAGTCAGGTGAAGTTCCATGTAAGCATTGTGTGTAATGAGAGCAGTTTTGTATTGAATTCTGTAGGTGACAGGAAGCCAATGGAGGTTATGGAGAATGGGTGTAATATGTTCAAATTTACGAGCTCTCAATAAAATCCTTGCTGCACTGTTTTGAATATATTGAAGCTTCTGAAGATTTTTGCCAGGGATTCCAATAAACAGGGAGTTGCAGTAGTCGAGCCTGGAGGAGACAAAGGCATGGACGAGTTTCTCAGCATCGGAAAAAGTCAGAGATGGGCGAAGTCTGGAGATGTTTCGAAGATGGAAGAAGCAAGTTTTAAACAGATGCTTAATGTGATTTTCAAATGTAAGATGAGAGTCCATTTTTATTCCAAGATTTGTAACAGAGGTGGAGAGGAGGGTCTTGAGAAGGAGATTGTTGTTAAAGTTGATGTTTGTACCTGGTGAGGGGTGCCAATCATTATGGCCTCAGTCTTAGAGCAGTTTAATTGAAGAAAGTTCTGATTCATCCATGCCCTTATTTCCTCCAGGCAGGTAGAGAGGGCAGTGAGTGAAGATGGAGATGGGGATGATGAGGATGATCCAGTCCTGATGTAAAGCTGTGTATCGTCGGCATAGCAGTGAAAAGAAATGTTGAACTGATTAATAATTTGACCTAAAGGCAGCATGTAAAGGGAAAACAGCAGGGGCCCCAGAACTGACCCTTGAGGGACACCACAGGAGACACCGACTGTCTGGGAAGTGGCATTGCCAAGACTAACACATTCCAGCCTATCGGAGAGGAAAGATTTGAACCAGTCCAGGACAGTGTCACAGAGACCGACCTCCACATGAAGACGGTGGAGGAGGATATTATGGTCCACAGTGTCGAAAGCTGCAGTGAGGTCAAGGAGGACAAGGATGGAGGGAGAACCAGTGTCAGCAGCCATGAGGACATCATTTGTAACTCTCAGTAATGCAGTCTCAGTACTGTGAGCTACTCTGAATCCAGACTGGAACTTCTCATACAGAGAGTGTTGTTGTAGGTGGTCCTGCAGCTGAGCAGCAACTGCTTTTTCCAGCACTTTAGACAGAAACGGGAGGTGGGAAATTGGGCGGTAATTAGAAAAAATGTCGGGATCCAAATTAGATTTTTTCAGAAGAGGCCTAATGATGGCAGTTTTTAGAGGCAGTGGAACATGACCAGATTGTAGAGACTGATTTATTATTTGTGTGATTAATGGGCTAATTGCAGAGTGATTGGATTTTATGAGAGATGAGGGGAAGGGATCCAGGGCGCAGGATGAAGGCTTCATTTTCTTTATGATGGACTCCACCTCACTCTGAACAACCTCATCAAAGCTGCTCAGGGACCCAGGATGCAGACGGGTAGATGGTAAACGAAGATCAGGGAGGTTGTGCAGCTGAGATCTGATAG
Organism: Garcialebias charrua; assembly: GCA_038048925.1. NCBI lineage: Eukaryota > Metazoa > Chordata > Actinopteri > Cyprinodontiformes > Rivulidae > Garcialebias > Garcialebias charrua. The sequence goes on from JBBPBX010085145.1 coordinate 2,544, forward strand.
TGTCAATTTTGTTTTTAAATGATGAAAGGAACAGGTCGCATCTTTGAATACATTCCTCAGGAGTTTGTTTAAAGGGGACCACACATGCAAAATTCACTTTTTAATGTTTTTTTACTCAAATTTGGGTATTTACTTCATAAAGAAACAGTCCTAAGGCCAAAAAAATGCACCCAGTGGTTTATTTACTATAAGTAGATTTATTTATCTTAGATAGAAACGGGCCGATTGCACTTCCTGCGGTTTGTGACGTCACAAACCGCAGCCACAACCCACACCAAACCTGAGTCCAGCCCCTCACCTAGCAACCACTGGTGCGGCTCAACCCACTTCACTATAAAAGACGTCACGGTTGCCGAGCAGTTTAGGAACTGACCTGGCGGTCATTTATTTATTTATTCATTTATTTAGCCCCCGGGGGGGCTATGGGCTCAGCCCTGCTCCAGCCAGCAGCACATCTTGAGTAAAACCAGAATGTTTTATTACCTTGTTTGAATGAACTCTGTCTCGTTGAAACTGTGCACACACACTCTCGCGGTTTGGACTTGTTTCTTATATGATGGAGGACTGCTCTTGCACAACTGTCAGTTTGGTCGAGCGGTTAAGACACTTGAGCGGCACGCAGGAGACTAGAGTTCGCGTCCTATCAACGGCATCGTTTTTTTTTTCCCTTTTTATTTAAAGCCTTTTGTTTCGGAGAAATCGGGGTGAAACTAGATATATACATCGACATAATAATACTTTATAATTGTTATTTTTACGTTTTAGTTCAATTTTTAGTGTAATATCGCTCCCAACGCGTAGCCGGCAGAAAACTGTGCACACACACACACACTTACTCGCGGGACAACAGTTTGTACCATCAAGCACCACTGATCGATATATTTTCAGATTAGCAACTTATTTATTTTAAGAATACCTTTCACTTCATCAAAATCTAATCAAAACTTCAGCGTTCTAAATGTAGGTGGTTGTGATTGTTTCTTATACGATGAAAGACTGCTTTTTGCATAACTGCCCGTTTGGTCTAGAGGTAGTGAACTGGACTCGTAATCAGAAGGACACGGGTTCGCTTCCCGGTCACGGCATCTTTTTTTTTTTTTTCCGGAGAGATCGGGCTGCAGTTAGCTGCTGGCTTTTGAGGACAGTGTGGGTCCGGTCCGGTCAGAGGTTAGGTTGCCTCATATGGACAAATTAACTGGAAACACTCTTTGCGTTTGTCTGGATTGGATGTGCAGCCAGCCGTGGACCAAAGCGCTGCATGCAACTAGCAGGAGCTACGCGGGCTGTTTGTTACCGAAGGAGGAGGAAGAGCTCGGATTCGGGAGAGCATGATAAAAAAGAGCAGCTAATGGCGGCGCACACAAACAGCTTTCGGTAAGTTATTTTTTAAGCTAGCACTAACAGTAAGTCAAACGAGTAATAAAAAAAGGCTAATTTTAAAACAACAACAGATTTGAGATACTGGCAGTTACAGAGGGCGGAGACAGAGTGGCCAGAGTTTTGACGGGCGTGGACTTCAGAGCTCATTATCATAAACAGGTCGTTTAGAACGGAAGTTAGAAATGGCAGAATTAAAAAGGGTATAATTTATTATCTAAGAATTATTTTTTGTATTAAATTGAATGAACGGGGTCTGGATAGCACACAGACATACCATAAAAATTAAAAAAACCAATATGTGGTCCCCTTTAATGGAATTAAGCAGATGAGTTATTGTGGAGAAGAGCTGTTTAGAGTTACCAGGGCAGGTGTTGATGATGTTGGAGTAATACTTGGAGCATGCTTCTTTAAGAGAATAGGCGTATGCTTTCTGATGTTCTTTGTATGCCTGCTTATGTACAGAGAGACCAGATGATTTTACATGTCTCTCAATAGCACGGCCAGTTGCCTTCATCCTGCGCAGCTCATCAGTGTACCAAGGGGCTGAACGGGAGAAAGACGCCAGTCTTGTCTTCAAGGGAGCATGTAGGTCCAGAAGCTCTTGGAGCGATCGGTTGTAGTAATCAACAGAGTCATTGGCAGATGAATGATTGACAGCAGTCAGGGCGTGAAGATCAGCGGACAGAACATCAGGGGAAATGTTTTTAAAGTCCCGGAACTAGATAGGTCGTTTTGGGTTTGAAGCAGGTGACGTTGAAGGCACTTCCAGAGAGATGACACTGTGGTCCGAGACACCCAGGTCATATACAGATAAGTTATTGATGAGTACAGTGTCTGTAATCACCAAATCCAGAGTGTGCCCCCTGTTGTGCGTAGGGGCGTCCACATGTTGGGTGAGATTAAGAGAGTCCAGAAGATACTTAAAATCTGTTGCCAGCGGTGAAGAGGAATTGTCCATGTGGATATTTAAATCTCTAAGAAAAATAGTTTTCACAGGGGAGGTGCAGAAAAAGGTGAGGAGGTCATGCATCTCTGAGTTAAATGAAACATGCGGTTTGGGAGGTCTATAAATCAATATAACGTTCATCAGGAGTGGTGGGCTTTGAGGTTGAAGGCCAAACTTTCAAAAGAGGAAAAGTCCTGAGAAGCCAGATGTGTCAATTTTAAATTATTGCGGTAGATTACAGCCAGACCACCACCGCGGCCAGTGCTGCGGGCTCTCTGCAGATAACTGTATCCAGAGGGACAGGCCTCATTTAGAGAACTGTACACATCTGGTTGATGCCAAGTTTCTGTAAGACACATGAGGTCCAAGTTCTTCTCCAGAATGTGATCGTGAATTAGGCATGATTTGTTGGATAGTGACTGCACATTGAAAAGTTCTAATTTAATACCAGTTGGTGTAGAAGCCTTTTGAACCAGTTTCAGCGGACTGAAGTCCACTCCACGTTTTCCTTGCCACTTCGTGATCTGTGGACTACAAGGGACTACAGACGCAGCGTTCTGATGACGTCGTCGAGGTGTGACACGTCTCTTGGGCAAGACACACGCAATAGACCCAGCCTGCGGCTGCCCAGAGTAGATGGATATCTTCAGAGAGCTTCTGTGGATATAACAAGGTCTACACATGGTCCAGACCTTTGTTTTCCAACAAGGTCTTCACATGGTCCAGACCTTTGCTTTCCAGCAAGGTCTTCACATGGTCCAGACCAGACCCAGTTGTTTGATGGTGGAAACAGAAGGAGGAATGGAGCAGTTGTTAAGTCCAAGCAGCTGCGAAGCGGAGTAGGTCAACATTGCGCCCGCCAAGCCGGGGGAAGCTAGCACAGAGCTAGCTGCTAACAGCAGACCCACGGCTCCGAGAGAAATAACCAAGAAGCAGAGAGATGTAACTTGGTTGAGCATATCGTGAAGAGGAGCACAGGAGAAAATCCAGGACAGTCCAGATGACACAGGAGGTTGACAGGCAGTAGGTAAGTGAAACAATAATTGCAGCTACGTAACGTAGTTCTTGAAGCAAGCTCGTGCTGGAGTTTGACAGGAGGTAGACAGCCCAAATTCCGGTAGGAAGCGCTAGCCAAGCTGTCCGTAAAGTCATTAAAAAACCATTGAACAAGTCCAGATAAATGTCCAAAAAATGTCCAAAAAATAGCAACAGTAAAATAACTATTTAACGTGGAGAAGCGGCGACATCACGACATCACGCCAGTGTCCTCTCCAGCTGCGTACCCTCTTCTCCAAAAGGTTCCAACGAGGTCTTCACATGGTCCAGACCTTTACTTTCCAACAAGGTCTTCAAATGGTCCAGACCTTTGCTTTCCAACAAGGTCTTCACATGGTCCAGACCTTTGCTTTCCAACAAGGTCTTCACATGGTCCAGACCTTTGCTTTCCAACAAGGTCTTCACATGGTCCAGACCTTTGTTTTCCAACAAGGTCTTCACATGGTCCAGACCTTTGCTTTCCAACAAGGTCTTCACATGGTCCAGACCTTTGCTTTCCAACAAGGTCTTCACATGGTCCAGACCTTTGCTTTCCAACAAGGTCTTCACATGGTCCAGACCTTTGCTTTCCAACAAGGTCTTCACATGGTCCAGACCTTTGTTTTCCAACAAGGTCTTCACATGGTCCAGACCTTTGCTTTCCAACAAGGTCTTCACATGGTCCAGACCTTTGCTTTCCAACAAGGTCTTCACATGGTCCAGACCTTTGCTTTCCAACAAGGTCTTCACATGGTCCAGACCTTTGCTTTCCAACAAGGTCTTCACATGGTCCAGACCTTTGCTTTCCAACAAGGTCTTCACATGGTCCAGACCTTTGCTTTCCAACAAGGTCTTCACATGGTCCAGACCTTTGCTTTCCAACAAGGTCTTCACATGGTCCAGACCTTTGTTTTCCAACAAGGTCTTCACATGGTCCAGACCTTTGCTTTCCAACAAGGTCTTCACATGGTCCAGACCTTTGCTTTTCCAACAAGGTCTTCACATGGTCCAGACCTTTGTTTTCCAACAAGGTCTTCACATGGTCCAGACCTTTGTTTTCCAACAAGGTCTTCACATGGTCCAGACCTTTGTTTTCCAACAAGGTCTTCACATGGTCCAGACCTTTGCTTTCCAGCAAGGTCTTCACATGGTCCAGACCAGGGGTGCTCATTAGGTAGATTGCGATCTACTGGTAATCTCTGAGGTAGTACTGGTCGATCGCAGCGTGACATTAAAAAAATAATTGTCAGCCTATCAAACATCTTGTCACTTGATTGACATACACATACACATTCACAGCCCTCATTCTCTCAAACCAGGTCTGAGAGATTTTCGGGGAAACCCCATTCCCGTTCCCCCACCCCCGAAGGTGTGAAATTCTCCGTGTGTGAAGTTGCACATACAGACGTCTGCAGTCCAAAGTTTTTTTGCACTAACAACAGATTTTAAATAACGTCAGAGAGCTGAGTGTTTTTCTGTTACTCACCCTTTTTCAGCATGCAGGAGCAAAACTAGCCTGGTTAAAACCAGACCCTTGTCCTTCACTTTGCTTTGTCGAAGTGAAGGAAGGGTCTGGTTTTAACCAGGCTAGAGCTCAGCAAAACTAATCAAATCCAGGGTTCAAAGAGACTTTATTCACAAGTTTGGACGTAACTGTGATCATGCAGTCGCTGCATGCACAATGAATACAGCTAAGCCCAGGGTTGCCAGATAAAAAATGCCTTATTTACCACCTCCTTTTCTGAGCACATGTTCAAGAAACACAACACAAACGTCATCTTGCTCAAGATGAGAGTTCTGCAATGGAGTTAAATTCAAAGCAGTCTCAGACAAATAGTGTTAGAATTATTATTTTATCTATGAATGTTTCTGTTAAAATATTATTTTGTATAAATGTTTCTGTTCAGTGCCCTGAGATTACTTCTTTTGTGAATTGACACTACAGTACTGTATATAAATAAACTGAATTGAGTCTTAGAAGATCTTTACTCAGCAAACACAACAGTTTAGGTCAAAATACTATCATTTTAAAGCCACATTACTATAGTTCATGATTTCTTATCTGGCAACCCGACTGACATGAAAACTACAGCATTTTTCATGTAAACCAGCTTATTTTTTGTTTATCACTCCCAATAAACATTGAAAAATCACGAATGTTTCCACAGGTTGTTTTCGTGTAAACGGGGCCTTATAGTAGGTAGATCACTTTGACTTGATCATTTCAAAAGTAGCTCGCATGCTGAAAAAGTCTGAACACCCCTGGTCCAGACCTTTGTTTTCCAACAAGGTTTTCACATGGTCCAGACCTTTGTGGAGACGCAGGAGACCCCAACGTGCACTGTGATGTGAGGGATGTGCACGTGGCTGTGACCCATGTTTGTGTTGACAAATGATTGAAACATCTGGAGAACTTGATGTTATTGACAAATGATTGAAACATCTGGAGAACTTGATGTTATTGACAAATGATTGAAACATCTGGAGAACTTGATGTTAAAGTTTCACCTGGACCTTCAAGATCAAGTGAATAAATCAATAGAAGTGAAATGAATGAAAAGGTGATGAAGAGCCACTAGAAGAAGATGAAGAGCTGCAGGTGTTTGACCCCGGGGTCACATGGTCCAGCAGCTGCTCAGACACTTCATTGATCTTCTGTCATGACTAATAGTTGTTGTTGCAGCACAAACACAAGTGTTGCTTTGAAAGCAGCAACGTGTTGCTGTGATGTTGCTCTCCTCTCTCCACACCTCCTGTGTGTTGTGTGTGAAACATGTTCACACAACAACTAACTGTGGCTGCTTCACATCTGCCTTCACATCTGCTCTGGAGCTCATTTACAGCTCAGTGCTGCCACCTGCTGGATCCACTCACAAACTACATGCAGGAACATCTGCAAACATCTGGCTTCACCATCCAGCTGATGTTCATCTGTGCACTCTGAGTTCACATTTCACTCTTTTGATCCATCAGCATCATTTTTAGGACTTCTTCTCATTTGCTCATGTTCCATCACATGACCTGTCTGAGGACTTTCCTTTCACTCAGACATGGACAAAACATGATCACCCTTTCATTAATGTCCACTTACAGGACCTGCTGCTTCTTTGTTTGTTTGTTTGTGTAAACAATGCTGCAGGTAAATAAATTGCCCGTTGGAACTAATAAAGTCGTCTGATAGTTAGATTAAATGACAAAACACAAAACAAAGTAAAGATTTCACAAACATGAACTAAATTCAATGTTTTCTTGAAATGATTGGACTTTATAGCTCATTAAATGTAATTATCAGTGTGTTGTAAAACGTGCACGTTATGACACATATGATGTGACTCAGATCAAAGTCAAGTTTTTTGGACTAACAGAAATCTTTCAAGTGGATTCACAGTGACAGATGTTCAGTGTGAGGAGGAAGATCTGCAGCTGGATCCTCTTCAGACTCCCTGAAACTCCTGCTGGATCTCAGCACGTTTGATCCACAGGAAGAACTCTTGTGGTTCTGAAAAGACCTCCAGCTTCAGAACACAACTTCTCTCACTTTGTGGCTGAACTCATCCAAAGCTAACCAGCATGCTAACGTTAGCCACAGTAGAGCTGAACTTTAGCTGCTGAGTGTTTTCTTCAGCTGTTTTCTCTCCTTTCTGTTCACAGGTTCAGTGTGTTTGCTGTGAGACAGATTAAATGAGATTAGCAGTGAGATTATTTACCACAACCTCTGAAGCCCCGAGGGGTTTCCATGAAGTCCCTGCTGGAAAACAACGTGCACAAATAAGATGGAGTGTTTCTCAGCAACTACAAACTCTGCTTCAATGATCCTGGTGTGAACATGAAGAGAACATCTGGGAGAGTTCATCAGAAGTGTGAGCATCACAACAGCTGCTGATGTTTCCCACAAAATGAGGATGGAACAGAGAAAAAAATGTTTTTATTCCCTCGTCTGAAGTTGATTTTATTTACAGAGTAAATAACTCCTTTGAAAATATGATGAAGAAGGTTCAAACTCTTGGAAAGCACAAATTCATGAAGTGAGCACCAGATGTCAGCAAAGCTATCGTGATAACTCTTACAGAGCACTGTAGAGTGCTCTGCTTTGCTGACATCTGATGCTCACTTCATGAATGTGAAACCTCTCCTGAAAAAAAAGCAACACGGACAAAAGAAACCTTGCTGTTCGTTGTTTATCACTCAAAATAACTTCTTCTTCACGAACTGAAGCCAAATCGCTAAAATCTAAAGTTTTAAATGGCTAAATTCGACGGATGCGTTTGTATCTTTCTCCATTGTATTAATGTGCGCGTTGGAGCAGAGATCTCGNGTCCTTTGGATGAAGGACGAAGCGTCTCCACAAAAAAAAAAACGTCCATGACCTGACTGAACTTTGTTGGATTTACCTGGATTATTGAGCATGAACTTTGATGTCACAGTTAGAGTTTAAAGACAACAAAGACAGAGGTGTTGTACCTGAGCTTGTCGGCCACTTGTACAGGAATGACATCACAGCCTCAGCTGACTGGACTACAACTGTTCACATTGTGCAGCTGGAAACAGAATTCAGACGAATACTTTTCTGCATCTTCCTGTAGGCAACTCTGTGGCGAGACGAGGACGTTCATCTCACCTGGACATCCCTTTCTGCACCCAGAGCCAGTGTAAGTGCACATAAAAGGACACTTCATTACAAAATGGCAGTTGGTTAAGTGTTTTTGCGCTCTTTGTTTTTCAGTGAGCGGTTTAGATCGTGTGCACCTGACTGACGCCTTGAACCAAGCCAAGCAGTTCTCCTACCACCTGAGACCGCACAGTGCAGGACAGGGTACGAGAGGCCGCGGGAAACAATGAACACACATGTGAAACATTGAACACACACGTGTTATTCTTTGGCGTTGTCTCAGCTTGCTGGTGCTTTCACGTCTTATAGAATTCCTCTGCACAATGTTCGCTCCGTGTGCCAAAGTTTCTAAAATTATGCTGTATACGACATCAGAGCCATGACCTCACAGGGTGGGGGATAACGGTGTGTGTAAAAGATAACCTTTCATGCATTGTAAAAGGAGCGCATACACACCATTTTTTCCCTTCGTTCTCCATTGCTGTCGTGTGCACACACACACACCGAGATAACCTTTCCTCATGTTATGGAGAATGAAGCAGTCTATCAACAGCCAGTCATACAGACAGCCCACCTGCAGACGCCGACACACACACACACACGCACAGATTTTTAAGTTTTTATTGTCTGTTCAAGAGAAAGTAATTTTGAACTTCTTATGTTTACACAAAAAAATATTTTTGTCATCTTACAAATGTATAAAACACGTACTTTAATGTTTCATGCTTTTCACATATTAAAAAAACAAACAAGTTTACTTTGATTTTACCTTTTCTTTATTCTGTTTTTCTTTTACATTTTCTTGGTTATTCAAAGTTGCTTTGTACTTTTGTAAACACTGGCTCAATACTCCGCAACGGCACAAAAAAAAAAAGATAGAAAAAATGACCAAAGTAATACAGTTAAGAAGGTTTAGGACAGAGAGTAAAGGTTAATACGTTCCTTTGACGAGAACAGGGTAGTATTTGTGTCCGTTTGAAACAACGTATGAACTTGTTGCTGCTGGGTTTTGTGTTTTTATGAGGACATATTTTACACGGTGCTTGTGTGATGGACGTGCCGGTTAATACATGTTTCGAAGGCCCAGGTTTCCACGGTGCGCAGAAGAGCCATGAGCCACGGTGACACTGTAACAGTACAGCAAGTCTGTCAGCCACTGCTCCCTGGTTGTGCCCCGTGAATACCTCTGAAACACAAACATCCAGAGAATAACCACCAGGTAACAAACGTTCATTTAAAGTTTCTCTCCTCCAGAAGCATTAGGACGTGCGGTTACCGTGAGATTCTGTATGACCTCCTGCAGCAGAGCAGCGTTGGCCAGCAGCTGGCTGTGCAGCGGCGTGTGCTGCAGCAGCATTGAGAGGATCTGCCCGAGCTGTGGCAGCTCCTCCTCATCAAGACCTCTAACATGCATCGACTGCAAAACGATCCGAAGCAAACGAGGAATGCTGCTGAGCGCGGTCACGCACGAGCTCCAAATCGCCTCCCTGTAAACGTGACATCAAGACGTCTTGAACTGCTGTTTAGAGGTCTTTATCACATGGGGAAAGTTTTGATTTATCATTCAAAACACACCTTTTGTGATCGGTTTCAGCAGGCGCCTCCTGCTGCAGGGTGACGAGCAGCACCATGAGGCTGAGGCAGCACTGAGACAAGAAGCGCAGCACTGGCTCAGCGGGCAGGATGGACAGATCCAGTAATCTGGAGACGGCTCCAAGCAGCCCGGCTGCCATGCTGTCGGGAACCACGTCCAGCCTGATCTAAGACAGACAAAAAAACAGTGCAAGGGATAAAACATGAACACCGGAACGGAGCAAAGTGAAAGATCTACAGCGGGACAGTAAAATGATACTTACCAGGTATTTGAAAATGCCATTTTGTATGACGTCAAAGAACTGAGTCTTTGAACCTGTAGTTTCCAGACAGTGACACACTTCCTGTAACACAGACATTTGTGTTAACAACTCTGGAAATTTTCTGGAACTATGACCACATGAATCTGTTTGTTCGAAACAGTTTGAAAAACCAGGAATTAAAGAAATAAAATAAAAAGCACACAAATACATGCTAATTTATATGCTATGTACTTCGAATGCGACAAAACTGATAGAAACTTTACTGTTTTACTTTAAATCATTATTCTTTCATGTACTGTATTAAACAACGACGACAAAAAAAAGCTCAAGTAATGACATTTCAGTAACTAAAAGAGCAAACTAACCTTTCGGTTCGACTAAAATAAAAAGCCACGTTGCCACTAACTTTTTAAAAGTGAAAAATAAAACTCCACTTTTCTTCATTAACTTGAAATCCAAATCAAATTTCTTATTAGCTTTTATCAAATTGAGGCATGCGAGTCTGCCCCTGTTGGCATTCTCTCCGTCATTAAAAACAATCCCCTCTCATTAGCCGAACCAGAGCTGACATGGTCCGTTTCTTAATGTCCCCCCCACCCCTTCACTGTTGCCACCATGCAACCCCCGCCCTCCTCCTACTCGCCACTTGCCTGTGATTGACTCAGACAGGGAGATGAGAGAAGCAGGATCTGAGGCTTTAATTGAGGGCCTGAATTAGTGATTATAAGCCCCCCCCCCCGCCAGCTCACACACACTTGCCCCAGGGCATAGTTAGGTTAACGGTAATTTCTGTGCAGAAATGTCAATTCTCCCATCATGCCACGGGCTCTCATTAGCATTTGTGCATATCCACCATGCCCGATAACCACGCATCTCCAACCTGCACAACACGATAAAGGTTCCCCTCTCAGTAGGAGTGCCATGATAAAGCGTCCCTGCTCTAAGCTCTATGTGAGGGACAGAAACAGACCGGGGGGTGGGGAAGGGGCCACTGACAGACCACAGTTGTGTCCAGAATTTCAACTTTCCACAATCTTCAGAACAGGGTCTGCTTTTCCTTCACCTACTTCTGGTTTAAATTCATCTGTTAAACTTCTGCAGTTTTGCTAACAGTGCACCTCAACAACATCCCAGTGGTGTGTAAACTGCTCCAGCGGGGTGGGGTACAGGCAGATGGGTGCAAGCGAAGAAGGAGGCATGGCGCTCTCGTCTTCCTGCAGGCTGGAGAGGTTTTCGAACGAGAAGCCTACGAGCGTGGAGAACAGGAAGCTGAGATAGTCCACGTCCTGCAGAGCCGCTTCCTGGTTCCCAACAGACCAGCCACTCAGAGAGGACCTGAAGAGCACAAGCAGCAAACGTGTCAAACAAATAACGGACGCTTTCATTTTATATATATATATTTTTTATTTTCCAATGACATATATGTTAATTGTTGCATTTCATTATTGTAAAATGAATAAATAAACAAAATATAAATAACATTTTGTATCGAGAAAGTTGGACAACTACAATAATGTGTGCACCGCTTCTAACATAAATTGTTCTTCCTTCTTTATACGTCAGAGAATTTGTGATGCCATGTTTCACAAGGGCATATTAAAAATAAAAATGCATGTAAATTCAGTTATAAAAGTGATTCCTTGTCCTCAGGGGGATGCATCTGTAAAAGCAGTAACTGTGTGTGAATAATAGTGTGTTTTGTGAGGCCTGGGAGGCACATGCAGACTGTCCTCTCCATGACGATGACGATGCTGCATTCCAACCTCCCAAAGAACTCTTTGTATCAAATCTATTATGCACAACTTGTAGGAGCTCAGTACATTAAAAAAAACAAGGTCATCTCAGAAGAAGGTAAGCTGCTGCTTCAACGGTTATCAACAAGGTAAACAGCAAATAAACAATGAATTTGAATCTGAATTGAGCCAACAAGCAGGTTAGAAATTAGAATTTGCATGCGTGGGTTTCCTCCGGGTACTCCGGTTTCCTCCCACAGACCAAAAAACATGCTTGTTAGGCTGATTGGTGACTCTAAATTGACCCTAGGTGTGAGTGTGAGAATGGATGGTTGTGTGGTGTGAGTGAGACAGGTCCCTCTTGTAAATGAGTCCCCGTGACTCAACGAGGCTAGCCTGTATAAATAAAGGTTGAATGAATGAAAAAAAGGTGAAACATCAATGATTATTTTAAGAAAGCACAATACTGCCATCTTATGGAGTCTGGTTGCAAAAGATGAGATTAAACTTTTGTGAAACACCTTTTTTTTTTAATATATATATATATAATATATATATATATTTAATATATATATATATTATATATAGGGGTCTAATTGACAAAAGAGTGAGCTAACAAGCTCACCTTAGGTGTACGATACGGATCAGAGAGGCGGCGAGGCCGGAGGAGATGCGTCCGGCGGTGCAGCAGCCGCTCAGGTTGGCCAGCAGAGGCTGGGACATTTTGGGAAAGAAGTAAAGCAGCTGGACCATTTGCTGCTGGGACTCTGCTGGTAACAGCACCACGACGCCTTCCTGCGGATCTTCAAACACAAGCGCACATTGTGGTCACACAGCGGCTGGGGGTTTTCACATGAGGAAAAATGATTCTTGGATAACCAGTTTATGCTTGTGCCATTAAAAAAAAAGGCGCAGCTACTACTGTAAGGGTGCAGATAGTGTGTGTGGTGTTCTGTCGGTCTCTGACGCACATGCTGATGTCAAAAGGCCTCAGACAAAAGATGTCTTGTGATGGTGAATTGCTGGCTCTGCGGCAGCCTCTATCAG